>CM041776.1:319542806-319637374 GCA_023374045.1 Limonium bicolor | reverse complement strand
TATTATAAAATTCTGGGTCACGGCACACACCACACAAGCAAAAAGCTTCTTTTCTTGAAACAATGAGAACGAATATCGTGTCAAGAAGCTTAAGGGTGCAACCTGAACAAAATGGAGTAAATGCTTGTTGAAGGTCCGAATAGTCTCTTTGACCTTAAGACTAGCACTCTTTTCGGAACGACCGCCAGCACAACCATTCCTACCACCATCATCAATAATCTCAACTGTCAATCCCAGCTTCATCAGCTCTCCACCCACAAACACCATTTGGCTCCAAAGGACCCCCCTTTTTCCTCGGTGATCTCCTTACCAACTCCGAGCCCTTATGCTTATCGGTTTTATCTTCTCTGCTAGTACTCTTCCTTTTATCCGCCAACTTCACTCTCTTACCAGCACTTTTCTTGTCGGCCGTTTTAGGCGTCTCCTGGTTATAACATATCTCGCGGCCCCTCTTCTCTTTCATATCCTGGATTCTAGCACTGCTTCGTCTCCGACTGGAGTGATCGCCGTTTGAACATGAGTTTGCATCCATCTTCTGGCAGGGAGAATCAAACGCTTCGCCATTTGCAGTTCCAGACATGCTGTCCAGATACAAAATCACAGCTGCTCAGCACAGAATTGTACTTAAAAATACAAATCAAACACGTAGAGAAAAAAGGGGTCGCAATAAACAGAGAGATTTAATTGCGGAACGGACTGATCAGCTAAGCGAATATGGAGAAAATTAAAACCCACGATAATTGAAACCAGCGTAGGAGGTGCGAGGTCGAGTACAGTAAAGATTTCAAATAAACCCTTGTTTTGAACCAAGATCAATGTCGTACATTTCACGATTGAATCAAGACTGAAACGACGTCTACAGAGAAGACGCCCGGTAGAGTCGGCTGGAAAACCTTGCGAAATCCGACAAAAGGAAAGGACTGGTTATGAAGAATACTTCAAAGGTACACCCGTAGCCTGGCTCTCCGAGAGACCAAAAAATCACGAAAGGAGACCGCGGAACCTGCTCGAGTATTAAGTAATATCCGATAGCACCCGAGGTAGCCAAGCGAGCAAATATGGGGAACTGCTGTCACCGCCGGGAGAGGAAAAAGAGCTACGATGAAAATAGGACCCGAATCAAGCTACCTACTGGAACACGGGTCCTAACATGCGGGGAATAGAGAGACAGAAGGTGAAAATTGAGCGGATTGATTTTTCAATTTTTTTTAAGGAAAGAGCGGAGAGACGATTTGAAAAGAGAAATGCTGCCACATCATTAATTTTGGTCTGATGCATCTTCCCGCTCCCCACTACCACGCGCTACATTCCGAATTTCTAGTTTCCATATTACTAGTTTTTTTTATCAGACAATTTCCACATTACTAGGCCTTGAGGACACTCTTGAACCTTTTTAGTAGTAGCAACAAAAAAAAAGAGAATAATTCTTATCTAATGCACTTACTTCAAGTGGATCTCTTTTTTCATATGGGAAAATGGTGGGATACCACTATTAAATTTGTTAATTTATAAATAATATAATTTTTAAAAAAGTTTGTTATATAGCATAAAAAATAATTTTAATTTATCATATATCACAAGTTACAAATTTAAAACTTTTTGAGAGCAAAATACTCGTACTTGTTAATAAACATAATTCACAATATATACATAAATATTATTAATTCACAGATTACCACAAAACTTAATAAAATATATATTAACAATAGTAAAAAAATAATAAAAATTTGAGTTTATCATGGTTAAAATTTTATAAAAATAAAAAAAAACAGATATGTAATTAAGTTTTAAAAAAATATAAAAAGAATACGATATATAATTTAAAAGCTAAAAATTTAATAAAAATATAAAAATAATTAATAAAATGATAATTCAAATTTGTTATAATACTTTTACTCAAAGTACTTTTGTTAATGTAAAATAGTATTATAAAAAAAAATTTATATAAAATAAATTATAAAAATTAAATTATTCTCTTTATTGTTTTGTCTATTTTTAATCAAATGGCTTCTCTAATATATTATACTTTTTATAATTCTTTAGAGATTTTTACTATTATGTATATGGTATTTTTTACTTGTTCCAATTTTAACCTTACATGAAGAACGTTAATTTTTACTAATTATTTTTTCAACATATGTTTATTAATTTTTGTTTTTGAATTAAAATATATAATAGATATTATAAAAAATATTAGACTATTATACTCTTAACTTATTGTTTTATTTCTTTGTCAAATTATTTAGCTTATATAGTATATTATATTTTTATATAATATCACTTTATATATTTAATTCAAAAATGCAACAAAAATTATTAAATATGTTTTTAAAAGTAAGTAGCAAAAGTTAACTTTTTTTATGGGTTAAAATTGAAAAAATAAAAAATACCATATATATTAAAATCTCTAAATATGAAGAATAATAAAAGGTATAATTATACTAGAGAAGCCACAAATTTGATCAACAATAGTAAAGTGAATGATAATTTAATTTTTATAATCTTATTTTATATAAATTTAATCTTTTGATAATAAAATTTTTTATTATTAAAATTATTAGAGTAAAAATATTATTAAAAAATTGAATTATCGTTCTCTTAACTACTTGGTATTTTAAATTTTTAATAATTTTTTTATATTTTTTAGTAATTTTATAATTATATATTTGGTATTTTTAATTATATAAAGTTTATATAAACCTATAATTTTTTTTATTTTTAATATATTTTAATAAGTGTGGTATCTTGGGAAATAAAAATATTTAAGTGGTATACCCGGAACTATTTTTTTAGCAAGTAAGAGTATTTTGGTATTAAATAGTTTTGGGTTAGTAATTTATGATATTTAGTAGAGAGACATGAGGTGAAAATTGCTCGGATTGATTTTTCAATTTTTAAGGAACGAGCGGAGAGACGATTTGAAAAGAGAAATGCTGCTACATCATAAATTTTTGTCTAATGCATCCATCTTCCCGCTCTGTACTACCACTACACGCTATATGCTACATTCCGAATTTCCAGTTTTCATATTAGTTTTTTGGGAAATTTCATAAAGATATTTTCCAGGTTTGAGCGAATTCTATAAGATATAAGTTTTATGTTTATTACGAGATACCCTGAGTTTCATTTTCTTTACGAAATACCCCTCAAGTTTCATTTTCATTACGATATATCCCTGAGGTTTCAACTTTTTTTATGAGATACCCCTCCGTTCAGATTCTGGTATATTATATTTGGGAAATTTCCTGAGATACTCCTGAGGTTTTAGCAAATTTTACAAAATATCTCTGAGGTTTCATTTTCATTACGAGATACATTTTGAAATACCCGTGAATTTCGAGATAGGATATATATATATATAATACATAATTGAGATGAATAAGTTTATGGGAATTGATATTAAATAATTAGTTAGTCGAGTGTAGACTTGATTAAAGCCAGGGAAGTTAAGATAATTATATCATCAATATTCTTTTCCTAAATTAATTCAACACTAAAATATGTGATATTAATTACCTTCCTTATATTTCTAAAATTATCTATTGTGAGTTAATTGTAAGATCTCCTCATCTATTTTAAGGGGATTACTAGTACTTATATAACTACTTATTGATTTCTAAATAAATTATTCCCTTAAAAGATAATTTCACTCATTCTTACATATTCCTCTTCTTTTTACGAAACTGATTTTATCCTTACATAATTAAATTTATTCCTCATCCAAGACATTTTCCTGGATAGCAAGAGAGGAAAGCAACGGCGTCCGGAGATGGTCCCCTCCACCTAGGGGGACTTGGAAGATCAACGTGGATGCAGCTGTGACCAAAGTAGGAATTGCTGCGGCTGGTGGGTGCTGTAGAGACTACAGAGGACGCTGGTGCGACGGTTTCACTCACCTTATGGGAAAGTCGAATGTAGTGGAAGCTGAGTTGTGGGCTGTTTATGATGGGTTGAGGCTGGCAAAACACCTATCAATTAGGAAAATTGTAGTTGAGTCTGATTCTGTTTCAGCTGTATCCTTTCTGGTAGATAAGTTGTGTAGTAGTAGACTCCATGAGGGTATTATCAAAGCTTGTAAGAGCTTGATGGCTGATTTTGAGGAGTGGTCGATTCTTAGGGTGAGTAGGGAGTTGAACCATCTTGCTGATGCGTTAGCAAAGGTTGGGTTGGGTAGTAGGAGGGGTTTTGCTGTGATGGAGAGTCCCCCTGCTAGTTGCAGAAACTTCATTGTACACGACAGTATTGATTAATGATTGAAAGTCCCGTTTTAGATTAAAAAAAATGGCTAGAACATCTTTTCCTCAGCTTATTTCAAATTAATGAATTACTCTCCATTTTCTAATCCGCTGAATCTGGCGCCCTTTCAAGTTACTTAAAACGCCGATTATTTACTTTATCTTCCAAATAAATTACAAACACTATTGTTTGATTCAGTTTTTAAACAATTTACAATGTTCATTATTTCTTTATCTTTTCTAAAACTAATTGCATGTATCATTTAATTAATAGTATTTCTCTCTTCTACATTTATCTCTATTTATAACGCAGTTTTTCCTCACCCTCTTCCTCATCCTCTTCACGACGCTATTACGTTCTTTTCAAACTCTCAAATTGTCGCTCTTTTCTTCCTGCCATTGACAAGATTCTTCCCTGGTGCCAGATCATATAGGAGGGTAAGTGAAATACCCCTAACCTTTAAATAATTAAATAATGGTAAATAAATATTATTTGGGGGATTATTAAACCCTGAGAAAAGTATATAAACAGTTAGGCGTTAAAAACGCACCTAAACTCCTTAAGGTCATAAACGAGCGTTAAGCCGGACCTTAAGCAAACCAAGTTATATAAGCTATGAACATCAGATGAAGTTAATCAAGGATCATTATATGACCCTTAGAACACAGGACCTCATCTAAAACTGAGTAAAAATACAAAATGTCTGGGAGTTCCCTTAAAGGCCCTTAAGGCCCGAAAGTCCCGGAAATACTTCATAGGATGAAGTAAAGCTTTACACTTCATTACAAATGCACAATAACACTTTATTAAACATATAAGATTAAGTCCTCAAGCTAAATTCTCAGTTAAAGACAAAGTGCTCGGAGGTTCCCAATGGGGGCCCCATAAACCCCTGGGAGTGCCCCGGAGAGGTACCGAAGTGGCACAAACTCCAATATAAGTCATTCTAAGAGTTTCTATCATCAATATTCATCATTATAAAGAGAATGCTCAAGCTAATTTTTCAAAAATACACAAAGTGCTCGGGGGAATTTCTTAACGCTCCTTTTCGCCCCGGAAGTGTCCCGGTAGCCCGAAAATTGAGTTATGAGTTGATATAACCCCATATAACTCAATGTAACACCTTAATATATTATTATTGACAATAAACAATATTTATAAACACTCGAAACTCATAGCGACTACTTATTTTCCAGAACATCCTTAAAGCACAAAAACGCACCTTCGGGTGTCACAAAAACGCGTTTTACGCAATTGCCTTGAAGTTTTTGAGGAGCCACGAGTTGATAATCTTAAAAGGGGATAAATTTACCATCTAAATCAATTAATTCCAGTGCTAAACACATAGCACAAACAAGGCCGATTTTGTCATCAAAAAGGTACCTAAAATCAGCATTTTTACCTTAGAACTTTCATCTTTTACCATGATATAAATGTACCAAATAAATGCTGTAACCTATTACATGTTATAATATGGTTGTAATACAATATAGTGTGTCAGGAATCAAATTAAAAATCAGTCCCATTTGACCTCCATGTTGGGCGCCATTTTAGGTACATTTGGACTAGTTTTAGTTTAAAAATTTGTCTTATGGAATGGTGACTCATCCCTACATATACCATATGATAATATGTCAAATAATTCAGTCAAATGGAGTACCCATTACCGATTTCCCTGCAAGAAAACAAGGATAAGTTAGCTATGTTAAGTCATGAAATAAAATAAGAAAGCTAGATCTACTTTTGTACAAGACTATAAACAAAGAAAATCTACCCATTCCTAGCATGTGGCTGCCGATTTCTATACAGGAGAAAGGAGATATGATTGCTGTTAATTAATCAAAGAAAGACAAACACCTAACTAAGCTTAATCCTATGTCTAGTATAAACAAATCTAATTAGTCTCCTATGGCCTATGTGCCGTAAGACTACAAGGGAAACAAGGGCTGCCTACATCCATCATGGCCGAAAATCTGCAAGAATAAAACAAGATTAGCATCAATAATCAACTCATTAAATGCTAAACAATTACCTTGCCTAACTTCCTATATGCTAGACTTAATAATCAACTCTTAATTCCCTCCACATGTGGCCGAAAGCAAGCTCAATAATGAGCATTCTATGGAGCCAAGGACCAAACAATTAACTAATGAAAGGAGCCTACCTAGCATGCCTAATCAATTTGATCAAATAAACAAATATCAAATCAGATTTTAATTCCTTTCATTCCTTCCTTAAGGTCTTACGTGAGCATTCTATTCTTCCTTGCTCCCTCACCAATCTGGTAAGTCTTTCTACTCTCTCATTTCTTCTTCCTTTGCTAAGTTAATTCCTTAAAGCTTCAAAGCTCCATTAATGGTGTATTAAGTCCTAACACCATTTCTATGTAATTTCATAGTTAAATCTACTAAGTCTTGAAGCAAGAATAATCCTAGCAACTCTTACAATTTTCACCAAGCTTTAGTGCTCCAAGGAGGTTCCTAGATTCAACAACAACACAAGGAACAACAAGATCAAGTTAGGTATATTTTCATGTTGAAAGTCCTAGTAAATTCTTTAAGGCATTTCCGAAAATTCTAGACTTCTAAATCTATATTCTCTTCATTATTTCATGAAGGAAACTTGGATCTACAATCATCCCAAGGTGTACCAAAAATACCTTGTTAAATACATAAGGTAAACTCTTGTAAAACTACTCCAAATCTTATTTATAAATCCTTGTTAGAAGTCTAACAAATGGATCTCCTAAATATGTACAAGGAGGCCGAATTCTCTTCATCAAAATAGCATTTGAAGAGCTTGGAATTCAAGGAGAAATCAAGTACAAGAATTATCTTGATTTAAGGAGTAAGTTTCTATAATTAAGGTTTATTAAGTTTAAGCTTGATTTAAGCTTCAAACTTTGGTATAAAAATTATGTATAACCTCTAAATAAATTAAGGCCGAAATACTATGGGTTATAATGTTAAGAAAATAATTTATAACATATAAGGTAAGATTATTACCTTAAGGTATTAATTTGTGTCACAAAAATTAAATTATGATACATATAAATATAGGCTGAAATATCTAAGGATAAAATGTTCTATTTTGAGTTTATAATCATTCTAAGTCATTAGCATAATTTTTAGAAGTGTTATATGGCTTATATACATTTATATGTATTTATTATAAAGTTTAAATCAAGTTTTGAAACTAGATGGTAAAGAATAATTAAAGCCGAGAATTAAATGTGTTAATTGGTGATTTTCAAAATATCTAAGCATATTAGCTTTTATTATAAATTTTGGGAACATTAAAAATAACTACAAGTATTTAAATGGCTAGTTTATAAAGTTATGTGGCTAAAATGTAAATTTTGTAAAGTTTAGTGTACAAATAATAAAAGTCGAGAGCTTAAGGGTCTATTTGGTATAATTATAATATAATATAAGGTAGGAATTAATATTATGAATTTTGGTGAATTTAAATAAGTGTTTAAGTGTTAAAATAACATTTAATAAAGTTTTGGGGCTATTTTGTAATTTAAGGAAAGTTTGGAGGAAAACCGAATTACTTATGATTTTATGGGTATATTAAAGTATTAATTATGAAATTAAGTCTTGGTCAAAGTGTTGACCAAAAACTTTGGATTAAAATGATTTATGACATAAAATATTAAGCTTATAAAAGTTATGGGGTGAATATGTAATTTATAGAAATTAATATATAAAACCGAATTGGACAAGGGGTGGAAATGTAATTTATAAAAGTATATGGGTCATTTCGGTTATTTAAGATAATTAAATATTAAAACTATAGTTTATAAGTTAATATGTAACGTATATAAAGTTTTGGGGTTAAATTGTGAATATATGAGAATTATATGTCAAGACCGAAAATAATTGTGGTCATTCGGTAATTTATAAAAATTAATATATTTGTTTTGCAATTTCCGAAGGTTAGTATGGATAATTAGTAAATTATAAAGGTTGTATGGTTATTTGGTAATTTATAAAAATTAGATTGTAATTAGCGAAAGTAATATGGATATTTAGTAAATTATAAAGTTATATGGTCATTTAGTAATTTATAAAAGTTGGAGTATTTGAATTGTAATTACCGAAAAGATATATGTGGTTATTTGGTAAATTACAAAAGTTAATGAGTCCAAAATATAAATACCAAAATTATAAGGTTAGTTTGGTAATTTAATAAAGAAAGGAATTAAAGTTAAGTAATATGATATATTATGGGATATAATATAAAGTTTATAAAATAAATGTGGTTATAATAAAAATAACCAAAGGATATTGATATATGGAATAAGTGAAAATAATTATGGATATATGATTAATGGAATTAAGATATACAACACAATGGAAATTCATTATCACATGTAGCCATTACATAAAATAATGAACTGTTAAACTACCTCGACCACTGTAAAATAACAGGGGAAAATAAAGAATATACGAGGTTAGTATACTGCGAGTATTAGTTCTGTAGTGACAGTACTGTAATACTTAGTGAACAGTTGTATTAATATTACCCGATATTGCATGTAAATATAACAGCGTACGGGGAGAAACTGTTAAGGCGTGAACTGTCAAGCTAGCAAGTTACACGGTGAACGGTATGTTAATTGTGTGGTCTGAATGTCCTAAGGATTTTCTTGAGGTCCAGACGTTGTGTGTTTAAATTGTTAAGAGCGATATCTGTGATTTTTGTATATGATATTGTATACTGTATTGCTCGACACCACTGCGTTTTATTTTACGTGAACGTCTTATGACTGGAAGTTTATACATCTAAACTGGAACAAGACTAACTGACCATTACCTAACTGATGGTCAACTGTTATAGTCTTAACTCAAGGATTGGTTATTGTACCACTGACTAAAGGGATAACTTATAAGAGGGAATCCAGACTGTTTCGACTTTCTGGTTGCGCATCGTGATCACTACGAGAGACTTCAATGGGGAGTCACTCAAGGGAATCCATTGTCCACATTCGACGATGGTGGAGGGCACTACCGTTGGTGCACAGGTTCGACCGGATCGGTCAAATATTTATCCAGGGCCATAAGGTCAGCTGGTAACGGTTCCATTGGAACCCAGGGGACTACTGTCCATTGATAAGTTATTAAGGGTTGTCTTAACATGACGCCTGAGGTGAAATTTAATTGGAAAAAGTTAAGTGATTGGTTTAAAGGATAAGGGCCAGGTGGCCAACTAACAAGTACAGTTAATTAATACGCGTATCTTGTTTGGTTATTGTTATGGATTATTGGTGATTGATTATCTGGTTGTTGTTACTAGTGTGTGGTGTGATTTGCAGGTGAAATGTTATGTGTTTGTTTAGCATTTACAGTTATTACTGTTATTGTTGTAAACCGGTATTTCATGTAAAGAATCTAATATCAAGATGACTAAAATGACTTAAGGAATCTAGATGACTTAGGACTACATTTAGCATACCAGCATTTCGATTGCTGAGCCCTTCAATGGGCAAAACATTTCAGGTTACTGAAGAAGGCACAAGACTGAGTGCGGGGCATAGGGTAGCAGATGGGTTTTTTATAAAGAACTCTTTAAGTTTGTTATATGTTGTATTAAGGAGATTGTTGTATTCAGTTAGTTGCTCATTTAGTTTGGTTTTGGTTTGTAATAATTAGAGTGCTCAGTATCTGTTCATCACAGTGTGAGGAGTTGAAGTGTTGGAAGGAGTAAGGATGCCTTGTTACTCACAAGGGTGAGTAACGGCGTGTAACACCAAGGTAGATAGTCTTATTTTCCGCTGTGAATTATTATTTATTATGCTACGACTTGCGACGTTATTACAGGTTTAGGATTAGGGGTGTTACAGTAAGGCCTACTACTAGGTAAGGCTTTGGGATTGTTTTGGGTTATGATTGGTTGGTTTTCTGATTGGTAATTTTTATTCACACCTCTAGACCCCAAATTCGTCGACGGGCGCTACTAGCGAATTATCTGGGTTGTCTTCATAGTGGTGTACGTAATCAGGGAAACATCTATGCTCATCATTGTTTTCTCGTGTGGTTTTGCAAAATGTTGATGGATTGATTAAACCCTGATTTGGGAGTTTTTGAAGTTGGGCATTATTTTCCACATGTATTATGACTCAATGGTTTTGCAATTGGAATTGATTATTGTTTTGGGAGACTTTCACTGGATGAATCATTTGGATTGTTGGTATCTTTATGGTGCTCTATGTAAATTGTTGGTACCTTTATGGTGCTCCGTGTAATTGTTGGTACTTTGTACCCCGAATATATACATTGAATTTTGCCTGCAAACACTAATATGCAGTTTACCTTCTGAGGGTGTGCACACTTAAGGACTTAGGGTGAGGTGGTAATATTATTGTCGCGGCCCCAATTTGGGTGTCCGTCCGTGTATACTGGTGAATGGAATCCTAGTGAAAGTTCTTCCCCGAAATATTTTGGTGAATGTGATTATTGGCGATGGTTTCGATTGAAAAGTGTTGTCTTATGTATTGTTGATTGCAAATACAAAATGAGTTTCAAAATGTATTTTACACAATAAGGCAATGTTTACTCAATTTCACTAATTTGTGCAGTCCTTTCGTGCTTTTGTATATTATTTTCTGATCGCAGGTAATTATGGCTGAATTGGGGGCTGATAACGCTCTATCACATAGTCTATGAAAGATGGAGTTAATTCTGAGATATTAAGCTGAGTTATGTTATTTGAAACACTTTCGCTTGAGTTACATTGTTTGGGAAATGTTTTGGAATTGATTTTCGGTTGAATAATGCCTGAACACTCAATGGGTATTGAGTGTAGCGGTAACGCCTTGGTTAAAGTATTTCCGCTGTTGTATGAAGTTAACATTTGGTCATTATGTTCAGGATAACATTCTTTGGCAAATTACATTTCAGATTGAGTATATTTCAAGGTTGGTTCCACTGTGTTTTTATAGTAATTCTTGCCACATATGTTTATTGAAACCTTTTTCTATCTGTTGTTATCTGCTTGGTACCTGATTTATGTTCCTTCTAACTTTGTTTTCATATTGTTTTTCGTAAATATGGACCTGTCCGAACGTCCGTCCGGACATCCATGTCCGGACAGGTCCTGAAGCGCATTTTATTTTTCAGTCTTTAGCTGTGTCCGAACATCTATCCGAACTTCAATGTTCGGAGAGCATGCAAGGACGAATCCCAACTTGTAAGTCTCGACTTATGTCCGAATTTACAAGTTCGGACCAATGTTCGGACGTCCACTTGTTTTAACTATCGTCTTGTGTCCGAACATCAATGTCCAAACACCAGTTCGGACACCTTTATGTTTCAACTCTCGACTTGTGTCCGAACATCAATGTCCAGACACAAGTTCGGACGCTTTCACTTTCTGATTTGTCAACCCTCGACTTGTTTCCGAACATCAATGTCCGGACACTAGTTCGGACACTTGGATTTTCACTGTATGTTTTCTCTCGACTTGTGTCCGAACATCAATGTCCGGACACAAGTTCGAACAAAGTTTGCTTTGCAGTTTTATGACTCATTTGAAGTCGGTTTTCAAAACCGTTTGCGGCGTTAGATTGGTAGCGACACGTTCATTCATTTAAGGTAAAATTCAAGGTGTTACAAGGTGGTATCAGAGCATGGTTTTCAAAGTAAGATAAGAATTGGATTAAAAAGGAATTAAAATATGCGGTAAGCCAATTCAGGAAATTACAATTGTTTAATCTGTTTAATGTTACTGCATTATGTATGGATATGTGGATCATATACTCTAGGTGTGTACTGTTATATTGGAAGTGGTATTGATACATTGGATAATACTGCGTGTATATTGACTTTACTATTATGTACGTTATATGGCATTAGCCCTTATGGGCAGAGAGCCAAATATTGGGGTATTAGGGTGAGTGTTGCTTACTTGACTTAGTAATTCGTAAGCAGGAGTTCATTTTAGAGCTCTAAGGGGTGCAGGATTGGCTGACAGACTGAATTTTACGTACCGCACAAGAAGCAGAAGCCATTGAGCGACGATGGCAGGCAACGACCCTTTGAGGCAACTTCAGGAGCTGGCATTGAACCTGGGGTAGATCATCCAAAGGCAGGCACAGAGAGACAACGTGCCCGAGGACTACACCAAAATAATCGCCCAATTGAAGCCCACTTCATTTGCTGGGGAAGAGGACCCGGTGCTATTGGAGGATTGGATTCGCGAGTTTGACAAATTTTTTGAGACGATCAACTGTCTAGCTGATAGAAGGGTGAATGCGGCCGTCTACTACTTTAAGGGAGAGGCTGACATCTGGTGGTCTGCCAATAAAGACACATTGCTAGCAGGACCTAACTTTGGCTGGGACGGCCTGAAGGAGGCAATGAGGAAACGCTTCTACCTGGAGCATGTCAGGATGCAGAAATACTTGGAGTTCTCGGAGCTCAAGCAGCTGAGCCTGATCGTGAAAGTGTACCATTCAAAATTCCTAGAGTTGGCAAAATTCGCACCAACGATGGTTCCAGACGAGACGTCTAAGGTGCAGAGATTTGTGGGTGGGCTGAACTGGAGCTTGCAGAAGGCCCTGACTGTCCTGACCATTCCAACCCTCTAGGACACATATGGAAAAGCTGCTAACCTGTACAGGGTGCAGCAGAAGAGGAAGGAGGTCCAGGCGGGTAATAAGAGGAAATTGGAGGGAGGAGAAGACTCCCGGAGTCGAGAGGGCCAGTCTTAGGGGCCGAACCAAAAGAAGAGGTGGAAGCCTCACTCATATGGGAGAGATGGGAGGAAGAGGTTCAGCG
This sequence comes from Limonium bicolor, assembly GCA_023374045.1. Taxonomy (NCBI): domain Eukaryota; kingdom Viridiplantae; phylum Streptophyta; class Magnoliopsida; order Caryophyllales; family Plumbaginaceae; genus Limonium; species Limonium bicolor. The sequence goes on along the minus strand of CM041776.1, from coordinate 319,624,355 downwards.
GAAACCAGAGAGGTGAACAGAGATGGGGCGAACGGTCCCAGAACCAGGCCCATAGAGGAGAGCTGAGACGAGAGAGGCACTACTACTGCAAGAAGTGCAATAAAGATCAACCAGCGAAGGGTTGTGAGGGGAACCTGGTTACTTGTTTCCGATGTGGCAAACAGGGTCACCGGGTGTTCGAATGTTTCTAGAGCCCCCAAGGAGGCAACCAGTAGAGAAGTTATGGTGGTGACCGCTCCTACTGACAGCCCGACCAGCAGAGCAGAGGGCAGAACCAGAACCCACGTGGGGACGCTCCCCAGCGTGGCTGAAATACCAGGAAATTAAATGAATTATTACTATTTATTTTGATATAAGTTTATCAGGAATTAGATGGCTTATTACTATATATTTTGATAAGTTTATTTAGTATATTTTATACAGTGATAATTATTTGGTATATATATATATATTATTCTCCTCATATTTTATCTTATTTATTTCTACTAAATCCTATCACCATCCATATTCCAGAATTTTCTTTAAAAATAAAAAAACGAAAGAAAGATTATCTTCCCAACTATTAGCATTATATAAACAGATATTTTCCATACTTTGGAAGCGTGACATCCTTACAACCCTATTAGCCGTCTTTCTCAGGAACCCCATGAAATCTTACTTTCACTGTCTCTTTCTCACGTTCTTTTTCCTTCAAATCATTCTTTGTACTTATCTGCTGGGTGGTGAATTCAGAATTTGACCACTACCTTCTGGCTACTATACCAAGGTATGCGATTAGCGAGTGCGAATTAGGTTGTGTTCGTGCATTTTGTTTTCGAATACAGTTGTTACCAAAGTCTATAATTTCATCTATTTCAATAATCATCTTCTCTAATTTCTATACCTGAACGGATGTTTTGACGTGAGCAAATCATACATATAATTTTGTATTGCGCGGCAACGTGCACAAAACCTATTCTTTCATATGATCGGTGTTGTGTCGATTTTGGAAAGCGGCGGCACCAGACGGATGAGTTTTTTTTATTTGATATCTCTATTATATATATATATATATTCATCTAGACATATGTTCATCGGCAGTATACAAATAATTTAATAAGTTGGGATAATCGATTGTTTGAATTGATTTTCACGATACTTGGCATTCGGTGTTCGAATTAAAAATATTTTCTTTTCTACACCGTATTTTGGATAAAATAACGTAGGTCTTATGATAAGATCATGATTTTTTTAGATTCTTTTGTTTTTTTTCTCTTCAAGATGATGCATCATTGCTAAATGCGGCCGATTATATTGGTTGTCATCTTTAAATATTTTAGTAACCATATATGATTTCGGTGTTTTTGTGGCGATTAAGTGCATTACTCTCCTAATATTTAAGTATGTATTTCGAAAATATGATTATATTGTTAATTTAAAAAAATGATTATATTGTATAATTAAGTGATAGCGATAAGTATCGGAACTATATCGTAGTTGTAGATGGTATATTCTTTTTATATTTTTCTATCTATACTCTATAGGTACCTTTATATTATTCCGATTAAGAAATTGTAAAATTTGTAAATTTGTACTTGATGATAGATTTTGAACGGTTCGACGGAGCGTGCTAGTTGACTCTTGGTGATTGTTTTGCTTGTCTACTTTGAAGTGAGTTCCAGGTAAACCTTGTGTTCACCTATTTTTACTTTGTGATTGTGTGTGCTATTTTGACACTGGTTGTATTGGTTGTGATTGTTAAATGATGCTTATACGATATTGATGGTGTGGAATGATTTGAGAACTTTGATTTTACATATATGGCTATTTTATTCTGGAATTGATAGGAGACTTTGGAATTGGAAAAATGTCTTTGGATAAATTATATATATATATATATATTTGCGCTGTTGGGTCTCAGACCGCAGCTAAGCTCTATGATCTACTCCATTAGTTAGAAAAACTTTTGGGGGGTGTGCACACTTAAGGACTTAGAGTGAGGGTGAATTGGATCGGTCCCAACTATGTTGTGGTACCAATTATTGGAATGTATGAATTGTGGAACTTTGGTGACTCCCATCATCCCAGAATTGGATTGTGATATATTGGTCGGTGATTGAATTGATTCTTAATGCTATTGTTTGATTTGTTATGTGGCTATGGATGTTTATTGTGCTCAAATGGGTTTTCAAAATGTATTTGACGAGGTGTTGCAGGGTTTACTCAGTTTCTCTGATTTGCGCGGTCCTTTCTTGTGTGTTGTTATGTTTTCTGACCGCAGGTATGGATGATTGAGATGCTGGGATTAGAGGGCGCGTAACAACTAGTATTTTATTCATTTGGTTCATGAACATTTGAGGAGATTTTAATGTTTTAACTTACACTCGGGACTTTTATTAGTTTTGTTGACGTTAGGTTTATATTGTGAGCTATAATTTTCTAAGCCTTAGCACTCATAGGATGAGTGTGGCGATAACATTCCGGTTAGGTTTTGTTTTATTTATTTATATTTCCGCTGCGAACCAATAATTATGTTACCAATAAATCGAGGTTATATATTGTTAGAAACCGGGGTGTTACAGTGGCAATAATGATAGAGGAAATGGGGGCAGCAGAGGCTAAGGGGAGAACCGAGGCAACCACTACCAGGCTCCAGGCAAGATCAACGTGATGAGTCGAGTTGAGGCTAAGGCCGAAGCATATGTGTTAGCAGGTACCTTCACTATTCTTGGTTTACTTCTGCTGCGCATATTCGATTTTGAACATGGGGGCTTCATATTCTTTTATTTTTGATAAATGTTTGTGAACTTGGATTAAATGCTAGTCCAACTGCACCTATAGCTGTATCCATACCTTCGGGGAGTGGTAATTACCTGTAACAACATGATAAAAGACGTAGGTACAAAAAACATTAAGGGGACCTTTGTCATAGATCTAATCCAGTTTGCTCTGTCCGACTTCGATGTCATCCTAGGATGGAATGAGTGAGTAAGTACAAAGGGAGGATCGACTGTGGTGAGCAGAAGGTTGAATTAAGGGGGCCATCGGGATAGAGAATCTCTTACAAGAATACGGAGGAAAATCCTGGGGTGAAGATCATTTCGGCGATGTCTATTTTAGCCCAAGTAAAGAAGGGGCAGGCAGCAGGCGTACCTCTGCTACATCCAAGACTTGAGAAGGGAGTCGGATAAGAGGGAAGAGATTCGAGTACTGAATGAAATCCCAGACGTGTTCCCATATGAGATCCCTGGTATGCCGCCAGACAGGGAAGTAGAGTTCAGCATCGACTTGGTGTCAGGGTCCGCACCTATCTCGAAAGGCCCATATCTTGTGGCACCATCGGAGTTGAAAGAATTGAAGAACCCAATTAGAGGACCTCTTGGAGAAGGGATATATTCTAGGGGTGGCAAAACGGGTTCGCGGGTCGTGTTAGGCAAACCCAACCCGACTCGTTTATTAAACGGGTTGACCCGACCCAACCCGTTTATAATCGTGTTTCAAAATATGAAATCCAAACCAACCCGTTTATTAACGGGTTGACCGGGTTATCAAACGGGGTTGACCCGTCTGACCCAATTAACTAATTATGTCCAAATTTGAAACTCAAATCCATATATTTAACTCAAACCTAACATGTTTAGTTATATAAAAGAAAATATTTGATTAATTAACATTATATTGTCATAAATTATATTTAGATATCTTATTTATATTAAAATTTGATAAAAAAAAATGAATAATCTATATTTATAATATAAATTTATTTAATATAAATTACTTAAACTGGTTAGCTGGTTTACATATCTTAAACCCAACCCGACACGGTTATTAAACGAGTCGTGTTCGGGTTGGCCGTTTATTTAATCGTGTCAAGTTTTTAAAATCCAAACCCACTAACTTCGTGCCGGGTTCGTGTTGGTCAAACGGGTCGTGTTGAAATTGCCAGCCCTAATATTCGCCCGAATGTATCACCGCGGGAGCTCCTGTCCTATTCGTGAAAAAGAAGGATGAGAGCATGAGGTTGTATATGACTAACGAGAGATAGAACCAGATCAAGGTGAAAAACAGATATCCGCTACTGAGGATTGATGATCTCTTTGACCAGCTTCAGGCGCAGGGATTTTCTCAAAAATTGACTTAAGTTCGGGCTACCATCAGCTCAGGGTTGCAGGGAAAGACAATCTGAAGACAGCCTTCAAGACCAGATATGGGCATTTTGAGTTCTTAGTTATGCCCTTCGGATTGACAAACGCTTAGCTGTCTTTATGGACCTCATAAACCGGATTTTCAATCCTTATTTAGACCGGTTCGTGGTGGTGTTCATAGACGACATTCTAATATATTCCAAGGATGAGCAAGAGCATGAGAAGCATTTGAGGATGGTGTTGTAGATTTTGAGAGAGCAGCAGTTGTACACAAGCTATCCAAGTGCGACTTTTGGTTGGATCAGGTGGCATTTATGGGTCACATTAACACCAAAGAAGGTATATCGGTGGACCCATCTAAAATTCAGGCGGTAAAGGAGTGTCCAAGACCGAGCAACCTGACGGAAGTCCGTAGTTTTCTAGGCTTAACAGGATATTACAGGAGGTTTGTAAAAGATTTCTCGAAGATAGCAAGGCCGCTCACCAACCTTATGAAGAAGGTGGTAAAGCTCCAGGGGTGATGATTGCGATAAGGCGTTCCAGAGGCTGAAGGAGAGGTTGACCACAACTCCAGTGCTAACCTTGCCTTCAGGGACCGAGGGATTTGAGGTGTTCAACGATGCATCCAAGTATGGATTGGGATGCGTTATAATGCAGCACGGGGAAAGTGATAGCGTATGCATCGAGACAGCTGAAGCAGTATGAGACTCGTTACCCGACGCATGACCTGGAATTGGATGTTGTGGGTTTTGCACTTAAAATCTAGAGATATTACCTCTATGGTGTCTCGTGCAAGATTTACATAGACCACAAAAATCTCAAGTACATCTTCACGCATAAGAATTGAATATGAGGCAACAAAGGTGGTTAGAGCTCATCAAGGACTATGTTCTGGAGATTCTATATCGTGAAGGGAAGTCAAACCTGGTGGCTGACGCTTTGAGCAGAAAGAGGAGTCATTCGATGAACTCGATGGGTTCTCCCGGACGAGCTGGTCCGTGACTTCAGAAGTTGAACTTGGAAGTGATAGAATCAAGCGGTGTGGATCGGGAGTTGATGTTGTTCCACATGAGTGTCTCTTCTGACATCTACGGGGAGATTCTCAAGGGGAAACCTAGTGATGTAAAGTTGGAGAGGACACGGGGAGAAGAGATAAGGATGGAAAGGCATATGGATTCGAGATCCACAGTGATGACAGTCTAGATTTATGGGCAGGTGGTGTGTTCCTCAGCAGTGTGCGGATGTGAAGGAGAAACTGATGAGGAGGCTCACAATACTCCATATTCAGTTCATCAAGGCGGGGACAAGTTGTATAAAGATCTGAAGAGGCAGTTCTGGTGGTCAAAGATGAAAAAAGAAGTAGTAGAGTTCGTGTCAAGATACCTCGTTTATCAGAAAGTGAAAATCGAACATAAGAGGATGGGAGGACTGTTGCAACCTTTGGAGGTGGCCAAGTGGAAATGGGATTCAATCTATGGATTTTGTGGTTGGATTGCCACCGGTGAAGGGTGGAGTCAATCAGAATTGGGTGATCGTAGACCGACTCACCAAGGCTGCTAGGTTCATACCTATGAAGAGCACTTGGTCTATGAGTCAGTGGTGAATGCTTACATTAAGAATGTAGTAAGATACCACGGGGTGCCCGAGACCGACTATCATATTTGACCGTGATTCGAGATTTTTGGCTCACTTCTGGCAGTAGTTTTAGAAGGTCGTGGGCACTAAGCTGAAATTGAGTACCGCGTTTCCACCCAGCTACTAACGGTCAGACAGAGAGGACCATCCAGACTTTGGAGGATATGCTTCTTGCATGCATTATGGACTTCCAGGGTACGTGGGCAGACATGTTGCACCTAGTGGAATTCTCATAAAATAACAGCTACCACGCCAGCATAAAGATGGCTCCTTATGAAGCTTTGTACGGGAGGAAGTGTTGGACCCCATTATGTTGGAACGATATCAGTGAGACAGTAGTATTGGGACCTCAGTTGATAGAGGAAACTTGGAGCAAGTTCGAGTCATCCAGAGCCGAATGAAAGCAGCCCAGGATAGGCAGAAGTCCTATGCCGATTTGAAGCGGAGGCCGGTTGAGTTCGAGGTAGGGGTTAAAGTCTTCTTGAAGGTGTCTCCTGTGAGGGGGGGGGTAACCAGATTCGGGAAGAAAGGGAAGCTGAACCCTAAGTTCGTGGGTCCTTATGAAATTCTAGAGAGGTTGGGAAGGTGGCCTACAGATTGGCACTCCCTCATGAACTGGAGAGAGTACACAATGTCCATGTGTCTCAATTGAAGCGGTATATTCCCGACCCTTCACATGTGTTACAGCCAGAGGTTCTGCTGGTTCTGGAGCTGGAGCAGAACTTATCTTACGAGGAGTACTCTATCAGAGTCCTAGATACCAAGACCAGGGAGACCCGATCAAAGTCCACTCGTATGGTCAAAGTTCTATGCTTAAATCATGGGACGGAAGAGGTAACGTGGGAGGTCGAGGAGGAAATGAGGAAGAAGTACCCACAGCTCTTCGAGCATGTAACAGTTTAAGAATTGAGTAAATGTTCAGTTGGTTTCAGCGTTTCAGAATTAGCTTTTGCTCTGCAGATGGTTAGGTTTAGCTTCGAGGGCGAAACTTTCTTTTAAGGGGGATGAGATGAAATATCCACGAATTTCAAGATAGGATATATATAATACATAGTTGAGATAAATAAGTTTATGGAGTTGCATATTAAATAATTAGTTAGTCGAGAGTAGACCTGATTAAAGGCCCAGGGAAGTTAAGATAATTATATTATCTTTATTTTTTTCCTAAATTAATACAACACTAAAATATGTGATAGTAATTACCTTCCTTATATTTTGAAATTATCAATTGTGACTTAATTGTAAGATCTCCTTATCTATTTTAAGGGAATCGCTAGTACTTATTTAACTACTTACTAATTTCTAAATAAATTATTCCCTTAAAGATAATTTCACTCATCCTACATATTCCTCTCTTTTTGTGAAACTGATTTTATCCTTACCTAATTAAATTTATTCATTCATCTTAAATAAATTGCTCAATGTTTATTTACCTACTTATTTACTTCTAAATAATTCTCTCTCCCTAAAAGATATTTATATACAACCTTATCGCATCACAACGGCTAGACCATCTTTTCCTCACCTTATTCAAATTAAAGAATTACTCTCAATTTCTAATCCACTGAAACTAGCTCTCTTTCAAGTTACTTACAACACCGATTATTTACTTTATCTTTCAAATAATTACAAACACTAATTGTTTGATTATGTTTTAAACTATTTACAATGTTAATTATTTCTTTATCTTTTCTAAAACTAATTGCATTTATCATTTAATTAATATTATTCCTCTCTTCTACATTTATCTCTATTTATATCGCAGTTTTTTCTCACCCTCTTCCTCATCCTCTTCACGACGCTATTACGTTCCTTCTTTTCAAACTCTCAAATTGTCGCTCTTTTCTTTCTGCCATTGACAAGATTCTTCCCTGGCGTCAGATCATATAGGAGGGCAAGGTCTAATACTAGGTAAGGCGTTGGGATTGTTTTGGGTTATGATTGGTTGGTTTTATGATTAGTAATTTTATTCACACTTCTAGACCCCAAATTCGTTGACGAGCGCTACTAGTGAATTATCTGGGCCGTCTTCATAGTGGTGTACGTAATCAGGTAAACATCTGTGCTCATCATCGTTTTCTCGTGTGGTTTTGTAAAATGTTGATGGATTGATTAAACCTTGATTTGTTGGAGTTTTAGAAGTTGGGAATTATTTTCCCCGTGTATTCTGACTCAGTTTTTGCAATTGGATTATTGTTTTGGGAGATTTTCACTGGATAAATCATTTGTATTGTTGGTACCTTTATGGTGCTCCGTGTAATTGTTGGTACTTTGTACCCCGAATATATATACATTGAATTTTGCCTGCAAACACTGATATGCAGTTAATCTCTATGATCTACTCCTCTGGGTCAGAAGTACCTTCTGGGGGTGTGCACACTTAAGGACTTAGGGGTGAGGTGGTAATATTATTGTCGCGACCCTAATTTGGGTGTCCGTCCATGTATACTGGTGAATGGGATCTTGGTGAAAGTTCTCCCCCAAAATATTTTGATGAATGTGATTATTGATGATGGTTAAAAGTGTTGCTTATGTATTGTTGATTGCAAATAAAAAATGAGTTTCAAAATGTATTTTACACCATGAGGCAATGTTTACTCAGTTTCACTGATTTGCGCGATCCCTTTGTGCTTTTGTATATTTTTCTGATCATAGGTAATTATGGCTGAATTGGGGATTGGGAACGCACTATCACATAGTCTAGGAAAGATTGAGTTATTTATGAGATATTAAGCTGAGTTATGTTTATTTGAAACACTTTCGCTTGAGTTACATTGTTTGGGAAGTGTTTTGGAATTGATTTTCGGTTGAATAATGCCTGAGCACTCAATGGGTATTGAGTGTGGCGGTAACGCCCTGGTGGTTAAAGTATTTTCGCTGCTGTATGAAGTTAACATTTGGTCATTATGTTCAGGATAACATTCTTTGGCAAATTACATTTCAGATTGAGTTTATTTCAAGGTTGGTTCCACTGTGTTTTTATAGTAATTCTTGCCACATATGTTTATTGAAACCTTTTTCTATCTGTTGTTATCAGCTTGGTACTTGATTTGTGTTCCTTCTAAATCTGTTTTCGTACTGTTTTTCGTAAATATGGACCTGCCCGAACGTCCGTTCGGACATCCATGTTCGGACAGGTCCTGAAGCGCATTTATTTTTCAGTCTTTAGCTGTGTCCAAACAGCTGTCCGAACTTCAATGTTCGGACAACATGCGAGGACGAATCCCAACTTGTAAGTCTCGACTTATGCGAATTTACAAGTTCGGACCAATGTTCGGACGTCCACTTGTTAAAGGACTTGTGTCCAAGCATCAATATCCGGACACAAGTTCGGACACCTTTATGTTTCAACTGTCGACTTGTGTCCGAACATTAATGTCCGGACACAAGTTCGGACGCTTTCACTTTCTGATTTGTCAACCCTTGACTTGTGTCCGAAAGTCAATGCCCGGACACAAGTTCGGACACTAGGATTTTCACTGTATGTTTCTCTCGACTTGTGTCCGAACATCAATGTCCGGACACAAGTTCGGACAAAGTTTGCTTTACAGTTTTAAGACTCGTTTGAAGTCCGTATTCGAAATCGTTTGCGGCGTTAGATCCGTAGCGACATGTTCTTTCATTTAAGCTAAAATCCAGGGTGTTACGCCCTTGAGGTTTCATTTTTTCTATGATATACCCCTGAGGTTTTATTTTTTTCTACGATATACCCCTAAGGTTTCATTTTCATTACGATGTACCCTCAATGTTTCAATTTTATTACAAGATACCTCTTTGTTTAGATTCTGATATATTACATTTTTCATATCCCAATTTACTCTCACATCATATACCACCCCTACAATAACCTCAAGGATATATATGGTTAAAGTTTTGTTTGAATTTGAAACTTAATAGAATGCACAAAAATTAAAGTCATACAAAATTGAATCAATATAAAAAAAGAAATAATAATCAATAACAAAAAAAATAAATAATATAACTAAATAAAAAAAAAAAAAAAATTAATAATGGAAATGACTAACAAATAAAAATTAAATTATTGAAAAGTAAACATAAATTGTTAAGGTGTTACGTAGAGATGACTTAAAATTGTAAAAAAATATAACAATAATATGAAGAATATTAAAAGTAACAATTTCATAGTACATTGAAAAATCATTACTTTAATTTAGAAAATTAAGTATAAAAACCATAAAATATGATCATTTCTTATGATTATTGATATCAAAAATATATTTGTTGATAAATTTTTACTGTAATTCATATAATTATTAAATAATTTTTAATATTTAATGTAATTGTTATAAAGTTTCTACAATTTTAAGTCACCACTATAATAGTTTTTAGGGAATTTTCACCAGATACCCTTGAGGTTTGACCGAATTTCACCAAATACCCCTACCTTTTCAGAATTACTATAAGATACCCCTAAGATTTGGTTTTAATACGAGATACCCTTCCGTCTATATCCTCAGTAAACGACCGTAACTTTACAGTTTCTTCCCATTTTACCCTTATTTCGATTTTTCATGAGATACCCCTACATATTTGTAACAACTACTTTCACCAGATACCCCTGCATGTTTCAAACGGCTAGTTTCACCAGATACCCCTGTAATGGATACTTTTACCAGATACCCCTGCAACGTAAAATAGCTAGTTTTGGCCTATAAAATCAGAAAAACACAACATTTTGACATTGTAGTTTTCATAATAAGACAATGTCTTCCTCACAATCAAGTTACTCAGTTATTACTGCTATTGAAGGTAGAAGATGCAATTGTGGAAGAGAAGCTGAAGTCCTTGTTTCAAGAAAAAAACACTTCATCCGGAAGAATGTACTACAAATGGTAACAAAAAAATCAAAAGTATAATAAAGCTGTTACTTTTTAGCTTGATCATTTCACAAAGTTGCAGCAGCTTACACATTAAGCTAGTGCATTTACACAGGTTCAGCAACTAATATTTCAGCTTGCACTTGCACTATAACCAAAAAGATACTACTTTATTCACTTCACTCTATATCAAAAAAGAAACAATTACCTTCCCCAATTCACAGTATGTCCAAAAAGAGACTAATATCCCACTTCACACTTCATCAAAAAGTGACTATTTTCCCACCAAAATGCAACAACATTGTAGTATCTATAAGAATCCAAAATGTCAAAAAACTAAAAAATAAGTGGAACCTGTGTGAATTTACGGCTGACGTGGTGCAGCAGCTGATGATGAAGTCTCTGCTTAAGGGATAGCTCCACGAGCTTGCTCTATTTGCTCCCTTGCAGTTGGTCCTCCCTTACATGTCCTCTTGTTATGACCAAATTGCAAACGGGTTGTGCATCTTGACATACTTGACCTCCTCCTTGCTGGTCCCTCCCATTTTCCCTTCTTCTATTTCTCGAAGGCCTTCCAATTCACCTTTTCAGCACTGGAGGTAGAACTTTAGGATAATCTCCAAACGCCCAATACCGTTGATCAGGTACTTGCTCCAAGTTAAAAGTGTACATTATCCTATAGTTCTTGACGGAATAAATCTCATCCACATATCCTGGGGCTCCTCACCAAAATCTAGAATTGCCCTTACCCTATGCTTATAAAGGATGCCAGATATTTTCCATGCTCCACAAAGGTACTTGTTTTGATTCAAATCCACCGTCACTACATCATCAAAGTCTTTCACCTCAAACATTCCTCTACCAGATGGATGGGAGATACAAAACCTACTCATTCTCACAATCTTCTGCAATTTCTTCTTTATTTTAGAGCATATGTCATCCTCTGACAAGTTAAACGCTTATTGTTGTCTCTTAGGGTGCCTAATCATGATCGTTCTTCTTACCCCTGTCAACTAGATCGATAATTAGAAAGTGACAACAACCAATAGGTTACAGTTGCCCAATCTATCCATCTATTGCAATCTAAGCATTTGTAGTAAATTCTTCCGGATGAAGTCTTTTTCTTTAAACAAGGACTTCAACTTCTCTTCCACAATTGCATCTTCTACCTCAACAGCTGCAATGACCGAGTAACTTGATTGTGAGGAAGACATTGTCTTATTATGAAAACTACAATGTCAAAATGTTGTGTTTTTTCTGATTTTGTAGAACAAAACTAGATGTTTTATGTTGCAGGGGTATCTGGTAAATTTATCCGTTACAGGGGTATCTGTGTGAAACTAGCCATTCGAAACATGCAGGGGTATCTGGTGAAAAGAGCCGTTACAAATATATAGGGGTATCTCATGAAAAATCGAACTAAGGGTAAAATGGGAAGAAATTGTAAAAGTTAACGGACGTTTACTGAGGAAATCGACGGAAGGGTATCTGGTATTAAAAACCAAATCTCAGGGGTATCTCATAGTAATTCTGAAAAGGTAGGGGTATTTGGTGAAATTCTGTCAAACCTCGGGGGTATCTGGTGAAAATTCCCTAGTTTTTATATTATGTAATAATAAATATATATTTTCAAATAATTAATTTTTATTCGTAAGTCATTTCTATTTATTGTAAACTTTTATGATTTTAATTATTTTAATTTGTTTTTATGACTTTAGTTTAGTTTTTTTAATTTAATTCAAATTTAATTGATCTTTAATTTTTATGTGCATTTTTTTCATATTTAAAATTTTTTTAAAAAATTTGACCATAAACCCCTAAGGTTATTGCAGGACATATAGTGCGAGGGTAAAATTGGGATATGAAAAATATAATATATCAGAATCTGAACTGAGAGGTATCTCATAATATAAATTGAAACCTCAAGGGTATATCATAATGAAAATGAAACCTCAGAGGTATGTCGTAATGAAAATGAAACATTGGGGTATCTTATAATAAAAATGAAACTTCAGGGGTATATCGTAAAATTCGCTCAAACCTCAGGGGTACCCTGTGAAATTTCCCGTTATATTTTTATCCCCACCTTACCCTTGCACCATATGCCCCACAATAACTTGAGGGGTTATGGTCAAAAAAGTTTTTATTTAAAATATGAACATAATGCACATAAAAAATAAAGATCGCTTAAATTTGAATTCAATTTAAAAAACTAAAATAAATTATTTAAAACAAATTAAATAATTTGAATCATAAAAGTTTACAATAAATAACTGACTAAAATAACAAAAAATCATTTATTTAAAATATGTATATTATTACATAATAAAAAAACTATTATATCGCTGACTTAAAATCGGTAAAACTTTATAACAATTACATTAAATATAAAAAATTATTAAATAATTTTATGAATTATAGTAAAAAATTATTAGCAAATGTATTATTTGATATCAATAAACACAAGAGAAATAATCACAAATTATGGGTTTCATACTTTATTTTTCTAAATTAAAATAATGATTTTTTCTATGTACTACAACAATATTGTCTATTTGGGGCAACTTCAAATTATCAATTAGTGCAACTAGAAAGTTGCACAAAAGTTAGAACAAACAGTGCAAGGTTAAAGTGCACTACTTGACTACAACAAATCGTGCGCAGAAAAGCAACTTGCACTAATAGATATGAACAAACGGGGCGTAGAAAAAATTGCACTAACTGATCATATCAATTGGAGCAACTATTTATACTGCCCTATTTGTTGGCATCACCCCCCCCCCCCCCCAAATTCATGCAGATTACACGCATAAACAAGCGGGGCAGGAGAAAAATGTGGCTCTAATAGAGTAACCTATGGGTGCAACATTAATTTTCGCACTAATTGATAGTGTCTAATAGTGCATTCCGTCTAGTCGACCAATAGTGCATTAGGCTTTTGTATTTAGACGAACTATCTGTTAGTGCGCACTTTATCCCGCACAAATAGATATCATCAATTGGGGTAATTCTGTTACAGTCGCCCTATTTGTCTGATGGTTAGATGGTGCAACTACTCTACTTGCACTAATTGATGTCATTAACTAGGAGCGACAGAGTTTATGCCCTATTTGTTGTGCTCAGTTGGTGCAGAAGTTTCTTTTGCACTAATACCCCACTTCTATTATGCAGGTACAACTACCTCTACCCCATCTGGGAAGTCATCGATAACAAGGGGAAACAGATTTTATGCCCTAGTAGATGTGCTTAGTTGGTGCAAAAGTTTATTTCACACTAATTAGCACTACTATGATGCCACGGAGCAATATACTATATCACCTATCTCACTGTCATCTTCTTATCTTCACTCACGTTTGTCACTGTTGCCTTCTTTCTCTTTACTCACAGTCGTCTTCTTCCTCGCATAACCGATTGAAGACGGAGATGAAAACACTTCGAACCGGTATATTCTTCTGTGCACTCAGGTCGTCTTCTTCTCTTCACTCACGGCCGTCAGTAAGCAAATTCTGAAATTGCTATCTTAAACCTCTCATGTTTCTTGAAGAAGAATGCACTAGAGGATCAACGCCAAATCAACTACAGGTATTTCCTTTCTCTTCATTTTTAAATTCGATTCCTCTCTTAGTTTACACACTAGTTAGAACCCTAGATTGGAGCCAGATGCGCGAACATTCAATTGTAAATTGTAAGAACTGAAGTGTGATGAACGGTGGTTTCTTCTGTATTCTTTTCTGAAACCAATGTCTTCTGCATTTTTGCTAGTAGTGCGAATCAACATCTTCTGTGTTTTTTTTCTGAATTAACAGCTTCTGCGTTTTCTTATTCTAACCTGCGGAAGGTATTGTAGAAGACCACCGCTAGGCAAGTGCAGCTATGTCCATCTTACCTCAACTCCAATTGTCTTGTTATGCTATAAGAAGCACCATATTGGGTAACACCTTTTGAGCTAGTAATGTCCATCTTTACCTCTAGTCTCTTGCTATTGAAATTACCTTCTAATTCATGTGATTTGGTAGAAACTTCAGAGGTCTGATAGATACTCTCAAACATTGTCTCAGGGCTCAGGTTCTTAGTGTTCAGATAGTATTGATGTACACTTGAATTGTGGTGAAACAATTCATGTGATTTTTGGTAGAAACTTCCGAAGTCTGATAAATACTTTCAGACACTATCTCAGGGTTCAAATTCTTACTTAACAAGATGTTATTTATTATTTTAGGGTTCAAAGTGATGATCGAGGTTATGCAATAGCTGATACGAAACTAGACAACTCCTAAGATGAATGTTGAACAGCTCCTCTGGTTATATGTGAATATCCTTTTCTTCATAGTAATATGCTAGCCACCCTTCCCAATCTGTATCCTCATCTTTTCATTTATTTGCATCATTGGGTATGACATGATGGATGGAACTATAAATCAGTACTTACACTTTTTACATTTACAGAATGTAATTATCAGCAGTAGAGTGCGAACACCCTTGATAGAGTCTATAGGCGCTCAAAGCAGCCCACTGTAAGTAAATTCTACTAGTATTTTTTATTATTTATTTAAATTGCTTATGTGTTGTTGGTTCTTAAGTTCTTATAGTTGGAAATGCAGTGACTTGGTTGAATATCTGAATTTTTTATGAGTACCTGGATATACTTTAAAATGTAATAGAGAAATTAAGTGTAGTGTTGTATTGTTCTCTGCAAAATATGATGAGGGAGATTGGCTTGGTACCTTGATCTTGATGCGCTCTATGCTATACACAGAAAGGAAATGCGTGGATAAGTACGAGACAAATACTGAATAACAGGAACGGTTTTAGGAAATCCACCCTGCCAAAATCAGTTTAGATTTGTTCCAAGAAAACATGTGCTTGCACTTCCATCCTCTTCTTTATGTTTATCACTTGTGTTTGCATTAATTCTGCATAACAATGCATAACTAACCATAGGATCAATTCACACCGCCCTGCTGCCAAATGCACTACTATGTGCCCTTGTCTATCCATCCATCTCACTTGTATCACTTTTATTCTCATTAATTTTTGCACAACAGTGCAAAACTAATTGTAGGACCAATTTAATGTACTCCTGCTGCTTCTACCGCAATGAGTGACTACCATTGTCCAATAAAAATAAAAGAGATAAAAATATTCCACACCACAATGTATGACTACTATTAATCTTTCTCCATTGAAAGTCTCTTTCCTTTCGCATATGCCCAAAAACTCTCAAGTGTTTGTCGGCAACAATCCGATCATCACTAGTTTCCACAATAGAAGGGGTACTAAAAATGCAAGTCGTATGATCAATCATTCAAATAAACTTGTGGTCAGTAAAAAGAAAGCAAGTAGTAATTGTACTGTTAGGTAAGCTGCCAATTTAAGAGAGAAAGAGCTATTGTGGTAGGTAGTGCTCCGTTTGCGGGATAAATGATCTTGAAATTTTGATAGTTGATACCTAATTAGTTAGCTTCTATTCATATTATATGAAATGACTGGAACTATTTCCTTGTAAATCAAACAATGGTAGTGGTATACAGTGGGGAAGCTTTAGTTGGTGTGGAATATTGAATTGGTCCTATATTTTGCACAATAGTGCTTAAGGTACTGAATTATGGACTAGGATGCAGGAAGAGAAGATAGAGACTGATGTTGTATGCTATACCGTCCTAATTAACAAGCTTTGCCAATTCAATGACCTTAACAGTGCATTTGCTAGTTTGAAAACAATTATGGAGTGGGAAATAAAGCCTGATATTGTGGCTTTCATTGCTCTCTTTTGTGGTTGTTGTAGAACAAATGATATTGATTTCTGTCAATATTATACATTATATATCCGTTCATAAACATTAACACGAGTCTAATATCTTGATTTAATTATAAAGAAGATGATTTATTTTTCCTGTTCATTCAGATGATTTGAAAACATACATCGCCTGTTCATTATATACACAAGTCATTGATTCAGTTTGATCCTATTTTTTATCTTTAAAATTAAATATTATTTGTTGTGTCTTAATTTAAAGACATGCATCTGTCACTAACTTTTACTGACATAGATGGAGTGCATTGTAGTAGTTCATTAGCTTTCAGATTTCCTCGTTCATCCATATAAGTTGGCTATTATCAGTTTGAAAAAATTACATACCGTAACAGGTTTGAAACCATTCACTAGGTAACAAAGATCATGAATATACAGTAGAATCACCACACTAAATGTGTGATACAAGAAATACTGGGGTGAGAATACAGAAACATTAGCTGTCGAATTTTGCATCTGATAATGAATATACAACAGAATTTTGCATGTGATTTTGTTTTGGCTCTGTTTTAGTGTGAGGCATATCTCTTGCATTTAATAGTGGGCTTGAAGATGAAGATTTTTTTTTTGTATCTGTGCATGAGCCTTCTGTTGCTCTTTGCAGAAGCAAACCGAAACATCTGTTTGATTGTTGTAAGAAGCCGAGTTTATTAGCTATCGATAACATCTGTTTCAGTTTGAATTAAATCTTCGTTTTTTCTTCTTTTTTTACCATACCTGCTGCAGTTGTCTTGATTGATTTATTTTGTGTGATGTGTTGTGAATGATCGATCTGATAATATCAGTGCAAAAGGAGAAGAATGAAGCGGTAAGTTCTTCATCTTCTTCTTCTTCTCTCATTTCCTTTGAGATCCTTGCTGAAATTTGCGTCAACATACATTCTTATGACAAAATACAATATTATGCAATCTGCATCAATCTGCAATGGTTGGTAGTTACTCTTCTCCTTTTTATCACTGTAGAGGTGTGGATATTGGCTCATCAAGTATTGCAATAGGTGTGATCTTCAAAGAACACTTCCACCTGTTAGAAGATATTTGTCTCAACTATTGAAGCAATTCTTCAAAGAACACTCCCACCTATTGAAGAAACCCCTGAGTTGTGATCTTGTTGTCATTTTGATTATTGTCAGTGACCAAAACTGTGTTTCTACATCTATATGAACTCAACAAAATTTAAAGACCTCTTTCTCTTGAGGTTAATCTCCACCATGTAGTATTATTTTATTTTCTTGATTGTTGTACAAATACCCATCATTATATAAAACAGTATTTTGTCAAGATATCCCTCTCATCCATTTATTCATCTAAAGACTACTTTAGATTGGCATTAAAAAAAATTCTGTATTATTCATCTGCTTATGATACGTAAATGTAAATGAAAATTACCATGCATGATCTTTTTTTTTCAAATCTAAAACATCAAATAGGGCAACTCGTTTTGCACCAATGTGATTTCAAATAGAGTAATAAAAGTAAAATACACTAATGGAAGGATATCAAATAGTGCAATTTGTAGGGTTTGCCCTTTTTGTTGAGCAGCTCATGAGCATGTTAATGCACCAAGTGTTGCAATGTCCTTAATGCCCTATTTGAAAACATCAAACAGTGCATGAAATAAACTTTACACCAATAGTTAACTATCAAACGGTGCAAGAGATAGACTATGCACCAATAGTTAACTATCAAACGGTGCAAGAAATACACTTCGCAACAATAGTTAACTATCAAACGGTGCAGAAAAGACTTTGCGCCAATAGGTAAATATCAAATGGTGCAAAAAATAGACTTTGCACCAATAGTGTACTGGTAAGCGTTGTAGTAGAATAAGATCAAATGGGGCAGTAAAATAACTTGCACTATCTGATATTGCTCAAACGGTGCAACAAAATACTTCGCACCCTTTGGTATTGATCAAAAGGTGCAACCCACCAAACATGCACTAATTGATTAGCATCATTTAGTGCAATATTTAAGTGCACTGTTTGAGTTTGATCAATTGGTGCAAGTAATCTTTGCACCCATAGAGCTTTTAAATGGTGAACTCTAAAAAGTTGTCCTAATAAGCTGTAGTAGCGTATATGTGGGTGAAACCTTGGAGCAACATTAAACTTGCACCAAATATATTGTTGGTGCAAAATTGATCTGTTGGTGCAACAAAAATTGCCCAAAATTGTTATTTTTAATATTCTTTATATTATTGTTATATTTTTTTATAATTTAAGTCATCTCTATGTAATACCTTAACATTTATATTTATTTTTCAAAATAGTAAATTCACGAGATACCCCTGTTTTCTTTCGTAATTCACAATATACCCCTGTGATTTTAGTAATTTAACTTTAAACATGCTTAAATGTTGTCCAAAATTGATGAAACTTTACATGGACGATGCTAAAGTGTTATATTTTGGTCCAATATCAAATTTGAAGTTTTTTAAGCTCACATGTGGCCTGTGGGACCCAATGAACAGTCACATATTCATTGGATCCCACACACAATGTAGTTAGCGAAAAGGCAAGAGAAGGTCACAGTAGAGCTGACAATTTTACTCCAGGAACCTCCCAGATATGACATGTCACCACAACAAACAAAAGCGGTGTATCAAGAAAAGCTGAACGATTCAGCACTGTCACCACATCCCTTCCCCCAACCATATGCTTTCCCGCCAAAATCTTCAATAGCATGGTCTTGCCTGTGAAACGTTCTTCATTACTCAGTATACAAAATAAAATCGAGGAATCTTGATAAAACAAACAGCAAGAACGATACAACTTTTTTGCTATAGGTTCACCGGTAATATTATGCATTGACATCTAGACGCTTGCATAGAGTGCAGACAATTGGCAAACTCAGTGGCGGATCCAGAATTTTAACGCCCAGAAATTGTTTAGGGGGCTAAAAATTTTTTTGACACCAATTTTCTTTAAAACTTTATATTATGTTGTATTTTTTAAAACTTTATAAAAGTAATTTGATAAATTTTCAAAATTTTCGGGTGGGGCTAGAGTCCCTAACCCCCTCTCGGTCCGCCCCTGGGCAAACTAAATATACATTGCAAATTAACTCATCTCTTATTAGATTCTTCATATTGTCTATGAAAATTATTGACCTATTTTCAGAAGTACAGGGATAATAGTGAAACAAATCACAAGTCCGAAAAATAAGAAAACCAAAATTCAGTTTCTGCTTAGCTGATTTATGTAACTGCATTTCCCAATCAATACACCTCAACTTCTACACAACCATCAAGCAATCCAAGGAGTAAGCAGTGATAAATATGGTATAATGCCATGAATATTTCCTCTCAGACAATGTCATGTTGGTTCAAAGCAACATTGAAGGAGAGCTGTGAATTTGATTCCATTCCACAAATTAATAGCACAGCGGCCTTAATAACTTGAAAGCGACATCGAGGGAAAGCTGTGAATTTGAGCCCATTCTACAAATTAAAAAACAGAGTCGTCTTAGTAACTTGATTTAAAAAACTATAGAATTCACAACCAAGATATACTATTGGATTTCGTGGGGAGTTTGCCGAGAATTTTACCAAACGTTGACATGGATTCACACAAAAAAGTGCAGGGGGGAGTGGATTAGGTTCTGGGCCTTATGGGGTTCCTTGAACCAATAAGGGGCATGTCAATGAAGGGTCCAGCTTATATTAATATTTTTTTAGGAAAAAACTTATTTTAGGAAGTAGTTAGTTGTCCTGATTTTGTGGGGGATATACTACTTTTACCTTTTGCAGATTATTAACAAAGTAATTACGTATTTTTCACACCAGCAATTCTTCGCTACCAACTAACTGTATCTGCACGCCTGCAATTCTCCAGCAAATTGGATTTGCACGTCTACAACAATCTGGTTTTGCATGTCTGAAACTCATTGGCATCGTTAGCAAGATTTGATTCGAGCATGCAATTCTTCACAACGACGGTTGGCACTGGCAGAATGAGGAAAAGATTTTCCAGAATTGAATCCTGTTCACAAATCTGTTACAAGATAGTAACGTTCCAGTAAAGCTAATGTTCTACAGAACAACTCAACACTTACCTTGCAAGCTGTCATGAAGAGGAAGACAACCACGCAGAGGAAAGGAGCGCACACAGAGAAACATAGAATGAAGAGCAATGAATATTCTTGTCTGTTTTACTTCTGTACCGATTAAGTATTTATATGAATGTTAGTTGCTGAGTTACAGCACTAACTACTGTAAAGAATGTATATGTAAACTAGCACGTGACTCGTACAATTCAGTTATGTAATATTCCCTGTAACCAAATCGAAAAGTCTAGAATTGAATCCTCTTCGCTTAACTTCAACGCTCAAATAATTCATCCCCATCAACGTGATCAGACCTGTAAAATTCATCAATGAGTAATGCGATTTTCTACCGAGTCCACCTTTGCTTCGTACGGCTTGCATGAATTAGTTTTTATGATTTTCACTAGCAGAAGCGACAAGAAGAGGATACACTCTACCAGAATATTCAATTCCATAATTGAATCCAAAAGCGACGAGAACAGGAATACACTGTAAGATAATATTCAAAACGTGTAGGTATCTTGTCTTTTGGTAAGAGGTATTATATTATGATTGGTGATGCATTTTTTTTGTTCTTAATTGACAATGTTAAACTTCTTACATGTGGTACTTTGTAGATTTTGCACTGGTCTCTTACTCATAGTTCACTGGTATTTTGTTCTAGCACATTTGGTATCTCATTCACTTATATTGTTAATAATCATAAGTTTGTTAACGGTGCTATTTAAAACAGGTTAAGGTATTAGAAGTACATGGTGTAGGTATTTTCAATTGGGTACCAAGTTGTGCTATAACAACATTTTTCAAATGTCGTAGGACAAACATCTGGAGTTACATCTGTTCCAACACTCCTAACACATGATAACAACATCAAGTCGAGAAGGAGACTCAAGAGTGTTGTTGAGATGAGACAAACAATCACAAAGAAAAAAAGAAAGAATTTAGAATAGTGACAATTAATATATTCTAATGTTCTTTTCGGTTCAGTAGTACGATGCCAAACACTAATTCTTTTAAATTGACTTAATGTATTGGTGACGTAGCCAAATGTTTTAGGAAGATTTTTTTTTTTGAAAATTTTGGTATTTTTGTATGCGTTGTAAACTGAATATGTTTTAAGGTACGTTTTGATCACGATCTCGGTGTTTCATCAATGGCTTCATGGTATTCTTTTACACTGTTGCCGGTGTATCATTTCTCGTATGCTTTAAAACTATACCAATTTCTTCACGATTAGAATGGT
This sequence comes from Limonium bicolor, assembly GCA_023374045.1. NCBI lineage: Eukaryota > Viridiplantae > Streptophyta > Magnoliopsida > Caryophyllales > Plumbaginaceae > Limonium > Limonium bicolor. The sequence goes on along the minus strand of CM041776.1, from coordinate 319,602,657 downwards.
TACCAACATGTTCTCTAGTTTTAACATAGGTACTTATTTAATAGATGCAAGGTGATTAATTCTAGTACTTGTTGTGTATCCCTATATTCATGACGGTGTCCCATAAGTACATATTGAATAGGTGTTCGGTGTTTCAAAATAACAAAACAAATTAGTTTGATTTACTAAACATAACATAATAAAACTTAATAAAAGCACACAATTCTCAAACACAAAAACATATGAAGCGTAATATTGCCGGTACTAGCCATATGCACCAAGTAGTAACAGATGTGTTCATAAAAAAAATACTAGTTAATTGCAAACAGAAGTACCATCCACATGTCAAAAGATGTACCAACCAGATACTGACAAAAGTACCACTCACATGTGGAAAGATGTACCAGTCACTTTACAATGTTGCCACTGACTCGACAGATCCCTAAACCCTGAACAGGTACATAATGAACAGGTGCAAGGTGTATAATTTAGGAAGTTGTGGTGTATGGCTATGTTCATGATGGTATTACACATTGGTACATATAGAATAAGTGATTGGTGTTTCATCAAGAGAGTTGAGGTATTTTATTGTATAGATGTCGATGTACTCTGTACAGATAACATTATTACCAACACCTTGGCTGGATTACACACATGTACTTATATAACAGGTGCAAGGTGTTTATTTTAGTAATTTGTGGTGAACGGCTATGATGATGGCAATATTCTCACATTGGCCCATACTGAACATGTTCTAGGCATTACATCCGAGAACTAGTGTACTCTGTTAAATGGATGTCTTTAATGTATGAATTGTTACAAACGCCTTGTTTTGATTATTAATAGGTGCTTATGGAACAAGTGCATGGTGTTTTATTCATATTTTGTGGTGTATGTCTATGTCCATGATAGTATTTAAATGTTGGTATAATTTGAACAGGGGTTAGGTGTGACGTCAAAAGTTTAATGGTATTTTATTATATTGATGTCGATGAGTTATAACTACCAAGCTACTGAATACCAACAAAAACAAAGTTCCTCTTCAGCAACTCATGACCGCAAAAATCCACATAAAAGCTTTGGTGAAGAATTTTACGATAGTTTGTGACAAAATAAGAAAAAAAGGATCCTGCTCCAAATTTTCAGAATTTGCTCCTAAATCTATAAACATATGGTCATTAGCGTTCAAAAAATTTAGAAAACCCAATCCCAAAAGACATGATGATAATGACAAAGTAAATAAATCAAACCTTAATTAAGTACAAGTTGAGCAAATCAAGTCACGAAAACAACTTAATGTTGTACACACTCCATAACAAAATATAATAGTACATCTCCAGTATATTGAATGCACTTCGATGGCTTAATACCCATTGGTATGCTGTTGTAGTTCATAATTCCAACGCACCAGAAGCTTGACCATGGAGCTTTAACCATTACAAATTAAATCACACCATTGATTAAAGTGATACCAGCCAAAATCATCAGATAATACCAGCATTGATCAAAGTAAGTACCAGACATTATAGAATGATAACCATTGTATTCATTAGGTAGTACCATATTTAATGCCCAGCCAAAGTATGTAATACAGACACAATTAAATCACACCATTTTAACCAAAAACAATTTCATTCTATAGTAGCACAGGGATGCTACCACCCATAAACAAAACTATACCTACCGTATACGTTTGTAGAACGAGCCATAATTATGCAGCAATGCCAGAACTTTATTGTTATTAATACCAAGCGTACCAGATTAGTTTGTACCATGTATATGTAGTACAAATACACCCACAAACAGTTATTTGCACCAACCATATGGAAAAGATGTTCAAACAACATGTCAAACAACCATAACACTGTAATACATACAAAATTAAATCACACCACTTTAAACCAAAAACAATTTCAATCCATAGTAGCACCGGGATACTACCAACCATAATCAGTAATTGATACCAACCATAAACGTTTGTAGTACTAGCCATATTAAAGCCCACCTTCAATCTGGTGTGCGAGATGCTGCGTTCCAGTGATTTATCTCTGTAGATGTGCAAACACAAGAAGAAAATAACAGAGGCGCATATCATGTATGTTCGTAGTTGCAATAGAAGAAGTCAAAATTCTCTAATGTTGTAATCGTGAAAGAGAATAAGATGATTCGAATATAAACCTTGGTATCAAATGAACTAATCTGAGCAATAACTTTAACCTCAACAATTACTTTGGTGTTTTAGCAGAGGAGCATACACAAGAACATACTGAACAGAGTCATAGAAATTAACCCAAATCATTGGTTTCATATGGTCCAACAAAAGAAATTAAAATTCACTATTGTTGTAATCGCCAAATATAAGAGGATGATTCGATTTCATACCTTGGTATCAAATAAACTGGTTTTAGCAGCATAATCAAACTCAACAGTTGTTGTTGTGTATTTGTATATGCGCATAGACAATAAGCGAATTCATAAAGAAGAATGAACAGAAGCGCAAACGTTTACCTAACATAGAGCAGAAGATGAATGAAATATTTAAGAGAAGATACCAAACAGTATTAGAGCATATATGTATTATATTACACATCTGTATTACATAGTATAATATAGGTTCTGTAGTATATAAGCTCGCCCCTCTCTCACTCGATATCAATATACACTTACTGTACAGATTCTAACCTCTCTTTTCTCTAGAGAGTTAGGTCAATCTCTGTAATACATTCTTCTCTCAATAACACTCGTATTCCTTCTTCACTCCGCCGCTCTGTTCTCTTCATCGGCATAGCTCAATTTGACATGGTATCAGAGCAACCAAATTGAGTAGCACTTCCGCAATCATGGCAGACGAAAACAATCCAGAGGATCAAGAAGATGGAGAAGAAAATGAGAGCGCGAGTGTCGAAAATCAACCGGAAGGTCAAGATCCCAAATCGCTTGCTTTACTTCAAGATCTCAAACCCTTTATATCTTCATCCCTCAGATCAAACGACACACAGTTTTGGGATAAGATTCAAAGGAATCCAGTTTGATCAGTGGAAGAAAGCCGCCACAATAGCCCTTAAAGCCAAAATAAGTTCGGCTTCGTCAATGGACAAATAACGGAGCCGGAGAAATCGTCGGAGAGGTATCCTATGTGGGAGAGAAGCAATAACATGGTAATGTCTTGGATCTTGAACTCCTTAGATAAGCAAATAAGCGAGAGCATCGTCTACTGCGACACAGCTCAACAGATGTGGCGGGATTTGTGCAAACGCTACGAACTGGTTAATGGTCCAGAGATATATGCCATTCAAAAAAATAGGCCATATTTGTCAACAAGGCGACACTATTACTACGTATTATACCAAATTGAAGCGTCTCTGGAACCGATTAGGAGCTACCAGAAAAACCCTAAAGTGTTCGTGCGGAGCAGCACAAGAAATTCAGGCTCGCGAGGAACAAGACAGATTAATGAAGTTCTTGGATGGCCTAAACGAGGAATTTAAACAACCCAAACGCGCTATCTTGCTAATGAATCCCCTTCCCGACCTTGAAGAAGCATATTCTATTCTCGCACAAGATGAAACGGGAATAGGTATGGGGAGAATGATGAACATGTCTCCGATAACACACTCACTCTAGCACAGAAACCCTACAACAGTATGGTAAAGAAAACAAGCGGAAGAAATTCAACGCTAAGACAGCCTCTGGAGCCAACAATTTCGGGAAAAAGACCACACCAAAGTGCACAAACTGCACAAAACTTGGGCACACTCGATCGGAGTGTTGGTGGATCGTCGGTTTTCCCGAAGAAGGATCCCAAATTGACCCCAACACACATAGCTAGCTCCGTTCTTGAACAAGAAAATCAAAAAGAGCCCCACTCAAGATAAACAATCACCAGTTGTTGGCTTCACATCTGAACAAGTCGAAGGTCTGGTGAAGTACTTACAACAAAAGGCCACCACCAGCAACGATGAATCAGTCAACAATTTTGGAGGTTTTCCGGTACCCTCTTAGATCCCACTGCCCTGAGATAATAATTGCCAATAATTTTCTCTCTGCAAAATTGAATTCTGTTTGGATCATGGATTCTGGAGCATCTGAACATGTTACTGGTAATAAAGACCTGATGAATAGTTTAGTGCATCTTTCCATGAATAGAAATATAACCCTTCCTGATGGGAACACATGTTTAGTTCAAAGTCGTGGAAATGTTGAATTATGCAAAGGTTTTAACTTGGAAAATGTACTCTATGTGCCCAGTTTCATGTTTAACCTAATATCTGTTGAGAAACTTGCAAAACAACTTGGCATGCTGGTTATATTCTCAGATAGGCATTGTTTTCTGGATTCTAAGACGAAATTGAAAATGTGATTGGATATCAGCGCTGCGGTGTTTATTTTCTTGATACTGTGGGTTTGAAGAATTTCTTGGTTGAATTGAAACTATCTTCTTCTGTAATCTGTCTGTCCCAAGGTGATGTGCATGTACCCGACAGGATTTTTTTTCCTATGGCATAGCAAGTTAGGACATATACCCTCTGGAAAACTCCTGAAAATGGATATTGGAAAGTCTTTCTCTTCTAGGCAGTCCCAGATTTTACCATGTACCGTGTGTTTCAAATCAAAGGGCAAAAGGCTCAGTTTTGGAATCTGAAATAAGAAGCACTATTCCTTTTCACATGCTCCATATTGATGTTTTGGGGCCTATGAGGAAACAAACTTTAGAGGGATATCGTTACTTTTTGACAATAGTTGATGATTTCACTAGGGCAACATGGGTGAAACTTCTCAAAAATAAATCAGAAGCTTTTAACTTGATAAAGGACTTTATCCAGCTCATAGAAACTCAATTTGAAAATAAGGTCAAAATCTTAAGATCTGATAATGCCAAAGAGCTTGGAAGCTCTCTTGAAGAGGTTGCTTTTCTAAAGAGAAAAGGAATTATGCATCATAAAATATGCCCTCACACACCCCCAGCAAAATGGGGTGGTTGAGAGAAACAAGGGCATCTAATGAATATAACTAGAGCCTTCATGTTTCAGTCTGGTTTAAGACCAGAATTTTGGGTTTCGCTTTAGACCATGCAGCCTTCATCTTAAATAGAACTCCTTCAAAGGCTATCAATCACCTTACTCCCTTTGAGAAGCTATATAACTCTCCTCCTAATTACAGTTCCATCAAGAATTTTGGATGTCTTTGTTTTGTCACCAACATTCTTCCTAATAGAGGCAAACTAGACCCTCGCTCTTCAGCTTGTGTTTACTTAGGAAACAACAAGAATTCCAAAGGCTACCTTGTTCTTAATATAGAAACTAATCAAGTCAAACTTAGTAGGGATGTTGTTTTTTTCGAACATATCCTTCCATTACAGAACAAAGAATGGCAGGAAGTCTGGCATGACAGAACTGTCCAAACTCAGAAAGATGACATTTCTGATCTCTTTCCAAATACCACAGAAATCTTCTATGAATTGCCTTTAGATTAGATTACTGTCCCTTCCAAGAAACTCCACAATCTAGAAGAGGACACATCAGGAAACAAACAAAACTCACATGTTACTTGTAACAGTGAAGAAAACAACCCAGCTAGTGAAAATCCAATCCATCAAGATAGTCAGCATACTCTTGAAACAGATCAAAACTAAGAGGAAAATATTTTACAGTCTCCAGAAACAGACCAGAACTTAGAGGAAAATCTCTTACAGTCTACATATCAAATTGAAAATGTAGATTCTTTCACGACTGATACTAATCCTCATCTCAGAAGATCCAGTAGAACTCATAGACCTCCTCTGAAATTACAAGATTATGTCTGCACCTTTAAAAATAAAAACGAGGATATTTTTTCTGAAATCTTGACCCAAAGACTTCATGACAGATCTTCTCATCTCTTATCCTCTAACTCCCTCCTTACCAGTAGCCTCACTAATATTCTTCCCAAAAACACCATCACTTCTCTTTCTCTTTCCCTCTGTTCAGCAAAAATCCTTGATCAAACCCAAACTCTGACAGAACCCACCAACTTTGAACAAGCCAATAAAGATCCTAGGTGGAGAGAAGCCATGAAACAAGAGTTTCAAGCTCTCAAAGACAATGAAACCTGGTCCATAGTCGATCTTCCCAAAGGGAAAAGACCCATCACATGCAAGTGGGTCTATAAAACTAAACTTAAAGCAGATGGAAGTCTTGAGAGATTTAAGGCTCGACTTGTTGTTAGAGGTTTCACACAGAGGTATGGTTTCGACTATGAAGAAACTTTTTCTCCAGTTGTGAAACTCACAACAATTAGAGCCTTAGTTATCACTGCCATTAAAAAGGGATGGACTATTGACCAATTGGATGTTAATAACACCTTCCTTCATGGTGATTTGAAGGAAGATGTCTATATGAAAATTCCACAAGGGTTATCTGTTTCTGGTGGGAATAAAGTTTTCAAGTTAAACAAGTCTTTGTATGGCCTTAAGCAGGCCTCAAGGCAATGGTATGATAAGCTTGGAACTTTCCTAAAAGATCTAGGATATCAGCAGTCAAGAAATGACTATTCTTTATTCACAAAGAAAATAAACAAACAATACACCTTCATTGGTGTATATGTGGATGACATTGTTATAACAGGAAACTGTAACACTGAAAAAAAAATGTGAAACAGAAACTGCACCAAAAATTTAAAATCAAAGATTTGGGCAGGCTATCATATTTTCTTGGCATGGAGTTTATTGAATCTGCTAACAATCTTATTGTGACTCAGCAAAAGTATGCTAGACAGATTCTCTCAGAATACAACATGGAGGATTGCAGGACATGGTCTCACCACTTCAGCCAAACCAGAAGCTGGACAAAGATACTGGAACACATCTTGAGGATCCAACAGTTTACAGGCGCTTAATAGGGAAGTTAATCTTCCTCACTAATACTCGTCCTGACTTATGTTTCAGTGTGCAATTTTTGAGTCAATTCTGTCAAAACCCTACCACAAATCACTTGGATGCTGCCTATCATGTTTTATCCTATATCAGAGGAACCCTGGGTTTCGGTCTCTGTTTCAATAAAAATGATAATCTTTCTCTATTAGCATTTTGTGATTCTGATTGGGCTTCATGCCCCATAACACGGAAATCTGTTTCAGGTTATTTCATCCTCTTGGGAGGCTGTCCTCTGAGCTGGAAATCCAAGAAGCAAGTTTCTGTTGCTCTCTCCTCAGCAGAAGCTGAATACAGAGCCATGAGACAAGTAACGACGGAGCTAAGCTGGCTCACCCGCCTTCTGAATGAATTAGAGATACAGAACATCAGCCCCATTCCGTTGAAGTGTGACAACCTAGCTGCCATTCATATCGCTAGAAATCCAGTTTCACATGAGAGAACGAAACATGTTGAGCTGGACTGTCATTTCGTTCGTGATCAGATACAAGGTGGTTTGATACAAGTTCAACACATCCCAAGCACCAGACAGTTGGCGGATGTTCTGACTAAATCTCTAACTGGAAGGACTTACAAACACATTCTCCCTCAAATGGGCATGTCTACTACGCACAACAAGACTCAGTTTGACAAACAAACTAGGTCTTGAAGAGGGGTATTAGAGCATATATGTATTATATTACACATCTGTATTACATAGTATAATATAGGTTCTGTAGTATATAAGCTCGCCCCTCTCTCACTCGATATCAATATACACTTACTGTACAGATTCTAACTCTCTCTTTCTCTCTAGAGAGTTAGGTCAATCTCTGTAATACATTCTTCTCTCAATAACACTCGTATTCCTTCTTCACTCCGCCTCTGTTCTCTTCATCGGCATAGCTCAATTTGACAAACAGAAGTGCAACAAACTTTGTTCATTGTTCATCTCGGTAATGATCGATGGCTTCAGAAGATGCGACAAAAGATACCAAACAAAAGCGCCAAGCTCTGTTCTTTGTTTGTCTCGACAGCATTCGATGACTTCAGAAGTAGCGACAGAAGATACCAAACAGAAGCACATCAAACTTTGTTCCTTGAACCCTACAGCGATGCAAACACAACACTAGCATCAATAGAGACCAATCGAATCTAGGGTGGTTGTGTGACATAAATTTGGGTTTAAGGTACAAGTTTGTTCTTTTATTATTCATACAAGGCGCAGACACAGGACTGAATTAATGGAGGCGCAGCCACAAGTAGAACTGAAACAGTCACTGCAGCAAAACTATGTTCTTGTTCATCTCGGTACCGAATATGTGTTCCAGTCTCGTCGGATAGGGTTTCAAATAAGAATTGTGAGAAAGGCAAACCTGAGAGGTGCCTCGTTCGCAAGTCCATGGTGAGAAATCAGTAGAAACCAACATGAGAGGTGCTTCGTCAGAGGAAGAATGGAGTAAGGCCGAGAAAACGAATGACGCGGGGGGGGGGGGGGAGGGGAATAATTCTGAATTGTGTGAATTTGTTTGGTATTCAAAACCACAAATCCCACAAAATATACCAAATCAGTTTTTTGTCTTCTAAAATTAGTACCAATTTTAATGTGGACCCTCTATTTTAATTTAGTTTGATCTAATGGCTACAATTCAGTCTAGAATCATTCAGGGATAATTGTAACCCCTTAATATTATCTATATTCGGGTACATGAGTATATGATTCCTTATTTGGAGTAGTTAGAAAGAGTATTTTTTTTTTATCTTAAGCTTTTAAAGGCGTTTAGAATTAAAAACGCCTTAATATAGGGTTTTTTCGAGACGCTTATCACTTGAACCGCTGCAGTTGTAAATTTTATTCATATTTTGAGGCGTTTGGATTTAACAAACGTCTCAAAAAACACCCCAGCATTAACTTCTACAGCGGTTGTAATCACTAACCGCCTCAAATATGACATTTTGCAGCGTTTATTTGTAAAAGCGCTTTATATTTGATGCCTCAGTTGTATTTTTTTCTAGTGACAATTTCCAAATTACTATCAGCGTCTTGAGGACACTCTTGCACCTTTTTAGTAGTAGCGGCAAAAAAGAGAGAATAATTCTTATTTAATGCACTTACTTCAAGTGGTTTTGTTTTCGTATAGAAGTTTTTTTTTGAAAAAGGAAAAGAGTAGTCATTAAGAAACAAGTTTCAGTATAATTTTCGGAATGGTCTCCAGAGTCCATGAACCCGTGAGTTGCATACACCGGACATGGTTAGCTAAACTATGCGCTGAGATATTGTCATCCCTAGAAATATAGAACCATGAAACGTCATGAAACCTTCCTAAATCTGCCATGATTCTATCCAATACTGCTGTTGTGGTCGGTAACAGTGATGAAGAACCACCCGTTTGCAAATATTGTATTACCGACTTACAATCAGACAACACTCCGAGAGTGGTAATTCCTGATGCACATGCCCCATGCAATGCCAATTCAATCGCCGAGGCCTCCGCATCAGCAATGAGAACTTGCCCTTGAATTGAAGCACTTCCAACCGAAAGAAGTTGAGTCTGTGAATGTGCAACCCAAGCCATGCCCACCCTTTCGTGTGAATCTATGCTAGCATTAGTGAAAAACTCCGGCATCAAGGGATGTTGGGTCCGGTGTTGTTGCAGGACCTGTGCTCCAGAGTGGTGGATGGACATAGAGAGCTAGAGAAAACTATCAGCTTGACACCACCCTTGATCAAAACTATGCACATGACCATGTGTAGCTTGACAACACACGAACCATATTTTCCAGAGAAAGCAGAGATACATGGCCACCTTAAATTTGGGTTGCTCCAAGATGAACTGAAACAGCCAATGTTGTAAACCGTGGTCTGTATGAATGCCACCGGGCAATTTAAAACCAAGCTCTCACCAGAGAGGCTTAACACTTGGACAACTGTATAAGGCATGCAACATGGTTTTGTTTGAACTACAAAAGAGGCACCCTGTTGGTATATCAATCTTAATTTGTCTTTGATAACAGTTTTGCAAGCAATCTTAGTAATAAGAATCTTCCAACCAGACAGCTTCATTTGCGCTGGGATGTCGAGGCCCCATATTGTTTTGAACACCTTGGAGTTGGAAACATGTTGTGAAGTACAAGGAGTTGAGGCATTCTTCAAAGTCATTGCGGTTATATAAGCAGATGATACTGAATATTCGCCGGATTTTGAGAGTCCCCAATACCAATAGTCAGCGGAATGCAACATATCCGACTCTGGGGGTGCTAAAGATATCGCAAGAACATGCGCAATATCAGACTCATCGCACCACTGTTGCAACAAATTATTATTCCATCTGTGATCGGTTGTGATAAGAGTCGCAACTAAGGAGCATTGGTAGACAAGAGGTGGAAGACGCCAAGGAAAGAGCTTCCTCCTGGCTTGGAAGTGAGCCAGCGATCCGTAATCTTGGTGTCCTTACCATTGACAATTGCCCGTCTACCCCCATACTCTACTATGTCACGCACACTAAGAAGAGCCCTCCAAATCGGACTAGATGCATAATCTGGCTGCACTGTCAACCAGCTAGAGCCTCGCACATATTTTACATGGTAAAAACTTGAGAGCAAAGTGTGAGGTTCAGTAAGGATACGCCAAAACTGCTTTGCTAAGAGTGCTCTATTAAAACTATGCAGAACCCTAAAACCCATGCCCCCAAAACCTCGATCTTGGCATAGTGTGGACCATTTTGTCCAGTGAATAGCTGTTGAATGCCTGTCCTCCCCACCAAAAGTTATTAATCATTTGTTGAATTTGCTTAAGTAGCAATCGTGGAAGAAGAATAATGGACATAGCATACGAGGGAATTGCTTGAAGGACAGCCTTAACCAGTAGTGTTCTATACCATATGGGAAACTTGTTTGGACCAGCTTTGTATGCGCTTTGCAACTCTATCCTTTATATAGTTGAAAACTGAGCACTTTTTCTTACCAATATTACTTGGGAAGCCAAGATATACCCTAGATCCGTTGTCTGATGTGCCTAAAGTTTAGCAGCTACTGCCGCTTTCAATGAGTGCTGTAAGCCAGAGGAAAACATTACTGCAGATTTGTTGGTATTGATACATTGCCCCGAGCTGCTTTGAAGTCTTGCAAAATGGAGGCCAGGGCTTCTGCATTAGAGGCAGTTTCTTCCCCCAAAATTACAATGTCATCAGCAAAAGCAAGTTGGATATTAGTGTATCGAGGCCAGGGATGCAGAAAGCCCGATAAAAGCCAACATCAGTGGCAAGTTTGAGAGCTGACGATAAGGCCTCCATACATATAATAAACAAGATGGGTGATAGTGGATCCCCTTGACGAAGACCACGCTTGTGCTCAAAATAATGGCCTGGGTAGCCGTTAATAAGGACAGCAGTGCGGACTGTAGTTATGCATCGTCGAACTAGTGATATCCAAGAGGTGTGAAAGCCCATGCTTGTAAGGACATCCAAAACAAAACTCCATTCTAAACGGTCAAAAGCCTTCGACATATCTACTTTGTAAGCCAAATGACCCTTGGTCTTATCTCGTGATCGATGCATGGTGTGTAGAATCTCGTGTGACAGCATAATTTGATCAGAAATCAACCTGTTATGGACAAACACTGCTTGGTTGTTGGAGATAACACAAGGGAGAACATCAGCAACCCTGTTGACAAGTACCTTGGAGATTACCCGATATATAGTATTACACAAGGAGATTGGTCTGAAGTTCGTGATTGAAACAGCCCTAGGTGACTTGGGTATAAGAACAATATGAGTGTCATTCAAAGATGGGGGGAGAAAGTTGGTGTTGAGAAAAGATAAACAAGTTTGCAAAAAATCCTCACTGATAAGGGGCCAAAAAGTACGAAGCAAAGTGCCATTAATTCCATCAGGCCCAGGAGCCTTTTCCTAGATGCATTTGGTTATACGCCTTAATTACCTCCTCTCTGGTGTAAGGTTGCCCCATAGCCCGATGAAGACTTTGAAATACCCCGAATTTAAATATAGCGATTAAATTATCCTGATCTGTATTTAAGAGCCTAATGACGCTTAAGAAGTAATATTGGTGAGAAAAATAAATCCAAAAGAAATAAAGAAACGCTTAAAAAGCAAAAACACTAAATAAGCGTTAAATAACCATAGGAGGTATGAGACCCCGGTTAGCGTATTATAAGGATTCTAAAGGCTTAATTAAGTCTAAATAATATATGGGAACAACTCCCGAAGAAAACGGATCCAAATCATACATTAAAACGCTAATAGAGCTTTAGCGCACGTTTTTCGAGAAAACCCGAAAGCGTGACTTTAAGTGGTCAAACAGACCCGTAAAAAAAATTAAGAATCATTAAATAATAATTATTAAGCGTATATGGAAGCTTAATAACCAATAAAAATAATTAAACGAGAAAATTCCGGGAAACGGGCCCGGTTAGTGAATAGTACCGAAACGGGTAAATTAATGAGCGTTTTCTGTAAAAGACGAAAAACGCTCCAACTAGTAGTAATATAGTGGGCCGGTTTTTAGGGATTAATTAACCTCTCTCTCTCTCACACACACAACTAACTAATAATTAAAGCAAAAAGCAAAAAGTAGAAGAAAAGTACAAAAGTAAGAAAAATTCTCTCACCTCACATTTCTTCCCTCTCTCTCGCGTGAGCTCTCCTCTCTCCCAGCCGATTCCCTTTCTTCTTCCTCTGCTGGGCGATTTTTGAAGCTCCAAAGAAACAACCATGGCAGCTCACCTTCTCAAGCTTGCCCAAGCTTTATTTAAGCTCCAAATCAAAAACAAATTATATATTTGAACTCCCCTCATCATTCTCTACAATTCTATCTTTTCAAAATTCAAAAAGGAAGAACTTCATCTCCATGGGTTTTCCCCATTCAAGAGAAAATGGTACCAAAGTAAAGCTTGGAGTCTCCTCTCTCCATTGAGGTAAAAATCTACATGAAAAACTCATGTTTTCACCATCTCCTTTTAAACCGATTTTATGCCCTTTGTAATGCTCTATTTTCTCTCTCTTTTGAGCATCATTCCAACCTTCCAATGGTGGTGAGAACACCTTCTTGAACCAGGGCTAAAACCCCTCTTAAAAGCTTCAAAAAGGTAAACCCTAGAATTTGTGTTTTAAGCACTTCAATGCAATAGTGTTGATATAAGGGTTAGTATGTTAATTGCACTTATTTTGTGTGTATTGGGTGATGGGAATGGAGTTTTGCAACTCCATTCCCCATGTAGCCGATTTGTGCAAGAAGGAGAGAAGGAGAGAAAATGGGAAAAAGAAAAGAAGAAATAAGAGCTTAAGGTAAGAGCTTCTTCTTGGTGTTGAATTCAAATGCATTAGTGTAATGGGAATGGGTAAGCTAATAAAAGAACCTAAACTATTGTATTAGTATTGAAGTTTGTGAAGTTTTGAGTATTTGGGAACTAGTAAGTAAATTGTAGGCCTTAGAGCCGAGTATAGTGTGTATGAGTATTGGTATTGATGATTGATGGAGTATTGATGTATTGAGATGGATTTGTATTGTATTGATTGCTGGTAGGACCCTTGTATGGGTGTGGCTAGATTAGGAATGAATTTGATGAAAAAGTGTGTATGTGGAGAAGTTAGAATTGTAGGTAAACTATGGCAAAATTTTGGTAGGAATATGTGCATTTATGGATGACTTGGTGAATGGAGAACCAAGGTGTGTATTGGAGTTAATAGAGATGCTTGGTAATTATGGAATGGTAGTTGTAGTATGAGAAATAAGAAGGTAAAAATCTGTAGCAAGAGTTGTTGAAATGTGTTGGAGAAACTAGGAGAACTTATGTGCAAGACCTAGTAAAAAGAGTGTTGAACTTGAAGAGGTAAGGCAATGCATTGTGGGCCTTGGAAATGGCATTAGGAGATGAGAATATGCATGGGGGAAGTAGGAACTAAACTCTGTAGCAAACAAAAACTAGGAAGGATTTGTGTAAGTGTTGAAAGGAAAGTGTGGAGAATTGGTGTGTGAATTAGTATGAAAAGGAGTAATGAGTTGGTAATGGATTTGAGCATGTTTAGGAGCTTAATTAGGTGCTTAAACATGTGGGATTAAGTGTAGGAACAATGGGAAATTAATTAGGCAAAGTTTGGATTGTAACAGATTTTGAAAACTTAAAATCTGTAGAAAGTTTAGCAGGGTCCGGGACTTAAGTCCAGGACTAAGTCCCGGACCAGCATATAAAAACAGACCGAGGGTTGATGATAGAGGGTGGTCCGGGACTTAAGTCCCATACAAGGACCTGGACCACCCCATCAAAATAGGCCGAGAGTTTCAATAAGTATGGGTCCGGGACTCGACTTATGTGCAAGGACCCGGACCAAATTAAAATTTTGTTCGAGAGATTACAGAGCCTTGGGTCGGGACTTACCTTATGTATAAGGTCCCGGACCATAATTGAAAATAGGCCGAGGAGTATGACCACATGTTGGTCCGGGACTTAAGACCCGGACAAGGTCCCTGACCAACCAAAAATTGTAAAATTAAGCTTATTAAATGGCTTTTAAGGAAAGGTAATGAATGGTAATGATAGTATAAGATAATTAGCACTTAATTCATGTTGTTTAAGGGTCATTAAAGGTATAAGCAAGTTGAAGAAGTAAGTTAGAAAACTGTAAGTGTAAGAACATTAAGTTAAACCGAAACAACGGGACAACGGGGTAAGTACGAGAGTAATAGGAATGTGTGTATTGTAATGCTTAGTATTAATTGAACCATTTGACATGTAGTCATTGGTTCGTGGATAAGAATCAAGGAACAAGAGGAACCTAAGGAACAAGGGAGCACCCGGTAAAGTAAATTCCGGTAAAAAGGTATGATTTCTTCATGCCCTGTATCCTAATCTGGTTACCCCGATTTGTGTGCTTATTTGATCACCTAAATAAGATAAATGCATGAATCGGACTATATTGCACTTACCTGTGCTTGACTTATGCTGTCTCGATGTTTACTGTCTTGAACACTAGTTTGTATAATTCATGAAATATATGAATAATGATGAAGTGTATTTGTATCTCGTAGTGTACTTGTATATTGTATTGTATTGCGTATGGATGTGTATATGAACAATGTCATGTGTATGTGGCTTGGATGTGTGACTTCTACTAATTCCTAACTACCTAACTCCTAACATAAGTAAGGAATAAATTGGAATGAGTAGAAGTCCGATATAGCTTCGGCCACGCGTGAGGATGAGGAGACACAAGAGGTTGGATCCGATTCCTGACTCTTAAACTGGTCCGCGGCCCAAACCCCTTAAATGGGTAGCATCCCGGATTGGTGAGTCAAGTAAATCCCGGTGGTGGGACGGAGTAGTCCCCGGGCCGGAGGTCCCGACGACTTAACATGAGTAAGAGTAAGTAAGTAAGTATGTATGAGTATGAGTATGTGTGCGTAAGTACTGTGAACGAGTAAAAGAGTAATCTCCACCCGATTAACCCGGTGGACCAACATGAGCTAACAAGGATGGTGTATTGTGTATGTATCGCGTATGTATTGTATATGTATTGTGTATTGCGGATCTCGGAAAGGTAAGAATGTATCTGATGGCTTGTATGGGTTACCATGTATGTATTGAAGAGTGTGTACTGACGGTGTATGTATGTATTCCTTGCGCAATGTATTGTAATATTATGTATAAGAGCATGTATGCATGTATGTTTGAATGAAATCAATCGCATGTATTCGACCAAGTGGTCGGCGTACCCTCACTAGTACGCGGGGTATGCGGTTATCATATGCAGCGAAAGCTGACCCCCTAGGGGGAACATTTTTAGTGTGCAGGTACCCGAAGCGGATGTGGTCAAGGTAAGAGACCGGTGACTACACTTGGATAGTTAGAAGTAGAATGTAGAGGTGTACTAAGTGGCACACCCTTGTACTTAGGAAGTAAGTAGTTGTGAGGGATGGGTAGATGTAGACTCTTAATGAGCACATAGGAACTTGGAAGAAGCATTGTATTTGTATTTGGAACCTAGTAAACTCGGTTATGTATATTGTATTGTATGGTATTGTAAAGGAGTAAAGTGTTGAATGGAGCATTGTAATATTGGATTGGTAAACGGAGTATGAATTGTAGATGTGTAGTACTCGGGATTCCGGTCCATCAGACCGATGCTGTGTGTAGTAGTAGTAGCCTTGTTAGTCACGTGGGTGACTAACGGCGTTGTATCACCCACTGTATATATGTAAGTATCCGCTGCGTGTATCTGGATGTGTAAGGAGATTGGACGGTAATGACGGTATTAGCGGTAGGGGTGTTACACTAGAACTCTGTCAGCTATGCATGCCAGGAGATGAGGATCCTGTTGCGGGTTAGATGAAGCAAACAAAGTTTAGAAATGTTGGCATGCAACCTGCTCAATTCCTGCCCAAGATGATTGTGGGGCCTGAGTATCCGAGGATAAAGAGCTAATATTTTTCTGTCTGGTACGCATTCTGTATCGTGCATAAAAGAAGGCCGAGTTACGATCCCCCGAAGACATCCATTGTTGTCTGGAACGCTGTTGTAGTTTAATTTCTTCTTTTAACTGGAGAGAATCGTAAATAGAGTTTAATTCATTCCATCAGTCAATATTGCATTTGGATGGCATATCAGTGGCGATTAAATCAATTTCCTGGCGTGTTTGATGAAGCAGTCTTTTCTCAACCCAGATTTGTCTCCTTCCCCCACACTCTAAGCTGCTGTCCACACTTACTTTTTTACAGTAATCTAGAGCTGAAGAATTCCACAATGATTGGACCAGAGTCTTGCATTGGGGATGATGTGCCCAACAATTTTCGAACCTAAATGGCTTTGGGCCACGACGATGTGTGGGATGGAGTACCAACTTAATTGGCTTATGATCTGAGTGGCCCCAAGATAAATTAAAATTGGTTGCCGTTGGGAACTGAGATAACCATGAGCTGTTGCAAATGAAACGATCCAGTCGACTTCGTGTATTGCGATTGTCTCTGCTCTTATTTGTGAAGGTAAATTTTGAACCCCTGAAAGCCAAGTCATGGAGATCACAGTCTAGTAAGCAAGTTCAAAAGGCATTCATATCTGCAGAAGAGCGTTGTCCCCGGCCCTGATGTCCATGCAGATACAATACTTCATTAAAAATCCCCCCAACACCCATTCCCTTGCCATTGCACTATCTATAATCGAATCACATTCCCTGTTTTCCATTTATTGTTGATCAGTGACATCCATAACGCCAGAAAAACGCCATTGATTCCCTCCCAGACCACCTATTACAACATCAACATGATGGCTAGAAACACTAAGCACAGATACATCAAGATTAACAGACCAAAAAAATGCAACCCCAGCCTTTCTACCAATACTATCCCCTCCCACCCAGTAGTAATTTTACCATAAGCTTGCAAAAGAGCGCAACTCAAAAGAAGACAGCTTGGTCTCTGTCAAGAACACAAAGTTTGGTGCTTGTTGATGTAGGACATCCCTGATCTAGCGAACCGTAGCGGCAGCACCCAAACCCCTGTAGTTCACAACTAGAATGGACATTATGACGGGCGATACTGGGTCTCACCCAGCATCGCCGATGAACTAGAGTGCGTAGCTTCGCCCTTACCTCTCTTGGTGACCTTCTCCATAGACTGGACTTCTCTAAGCTCTGATTCAGAAGAAGAACACACCCATAGTGAGCTTGCGCTTACGACCATCTAAACCGAAGGCGACTAGGGAAGCTCACCTTCCTCCATGACAGGGTCTTGATTGATATCCACCATTAGTTGTACTCCCCCTTCTCCAACATCAGTATCAGCAACAACAGGGATAACCCCAGGTCGCGGGGGTGGCGTAGAGTGTCGGGCACCTGAAGAACCCTTACCATGATAGTCATAGGACGGTCGAGAAACTCCAACTGTTCCTGCCTTGAGCCACATACCGTAATTAAGCTCCTCTTGAGTGGCTTCTGTACGATAAGGACAATCTCGAAGAAGATGAGTGAAAAACCCGCATAGAAAGCACATGTTAGGCAACCTCTCATATGTCAACGGCAAGATTGTGCCTCTTCCCTCAATAGTGATGGTGGTGAAACGGAGAAGTGGCCAAGTAACGTCAAGATTTACCTTCAAATGCATGTAGGATCCAGCTCTGCGGCGGTAAAACTCTACATACTCCATAAAACGCCGATCCTATTCCCGAGACGCTTCGCAAACATATGATTCATAAACTACAGCGGCACATAATGAACGTGCACCCAAAACGGCACCCACCTGAAATCATGGTCCCTAGGAGATGTGGCCTTGTCAATCCGAGAGAACTAAGAGACTTCCATCATGAGTCCAAGGACCACGGGAGAGAATCGACTAAACAAACACCTCATCTGGCAGGCAAAAAAGAAGGAGCCCACCTTCCAAGTTGTGAACACGAAGAATATATTCGTATTTCCAAGCCTTAACAAGAGTACGCTCCAGGACTTTGATGTCCACATGACGGGGCATGAGCAATTTACCCAGAAAGCAGCACTGAGTTAAAGCTTCTGAAGAGGTGTCAAGTAAATCGTCCACTTGCACAGATTCCTCCTCAGCGGACATGAGAAAAGCTGGGCACAATGAGTCACTAAAACCTCAACTGGTGGTGGTGGTGGTGGAGCGGCCATTGGGAGGGGTTGGCGTGGCGATGTTTAAAAGTTTGGAGAAACTAACCAATGTACGATGCATCTAAGAGGAGTTTGAGCGAGTATGTTGATGTAGAGCAAGAGTTAGAGAGAAATGTGTGTGTGTTGATCGAAATCCCAACCAAGGTATATGTAGGATGGGAAACACCAGCAGCTGAGCTAAGGCTAGATTTAATGATGAGTTGCATGGGTTAAATCGATACTTGTTGCTTAAAGAGGCTGAGACGTGTGATTGTTGCCATAATCCATTGACAGATCAGTGAGAAATTGAAAATGATTATTGAAACAACTCATGCAGGGAAGAAGACGAGGGGTTGGGTGGGAAAAAGTGTCGTTGGGAGAAAACCCTCTTAGGCAGGAAAACAAACCGACCCAAAGCCTTTTCGTATAGAAGTTTTTTTTTCTGATGATCGGTTTCTTCAGTCTCCCACCAATAAAAACTTTTACTTTGAAGTGCTAAAGACTTATTCGAATGCACCAACAAATCCCTTTCACACAAGCAAGAGATGTCAAAAATTTAACTTTACCCACCCCCCAGGGATACACCACAAGAACTGTGGTCAATGTGGTAACTAATTCACAACGATTTATCTTGAGTTTGTCTATAACACAAATTTACTAGGGTTGGCACAACTAATTCTTTCGGCAAAAAGTTGTTTGTGTAATGGAGGAGTTTACCTCAGAGATTAGCTCACTTAGCTTATGAAGGATTATAATTTTGGTCTGTGAATGTCTATGACTTGTTTTCGTTTCCTCTTATCTCTCTTGTCTTCTATAGGTACCTCACCACTTGAGATTTAAGAGCAGTTTGAAGACCCTTGAGCTAGCTCCATGGTAATAGGTAGCTTCATGTCACATGTATAATAATTATTAGCTCGACATGAGAGAGAAAAGTAAATTATGGGAAAAAGTATTTTAAATTTCAAAATGCTATAACTTACAAAGTATAAGTGAAAGATCAAAAAATATCATTGATCATCATAATTCGTGTTCTTCAAAACAATATGCATCATGGATAAGTTTTGGTATATTTGAAATTTTACTCCCTCCTATTCAAAATAATTGTCGTTTTATAGATAAATCTGCACAGTATGTGTTTAGATATAGTATATATTACATATTTTTAAAGTGAATCTTATTCATTAACAAAATTAATCTTCTTTAATAATAAAATGAACCTTATTCATGAACAAAATGAATCTTCTTTAAGATCTACTTTTTTAAATAAAAGAAAAGTAAAAGATTCACATTGTTTGATGTGAAAGGTTCACTTTTCTTAAATATAAGATTCACTTTTCTTGACAATTGAAATACCCAAAACCCAAATATGGTAATTAAACATCAAGTTATGATGTAATAAGGCCAAAACATGCCTTAGAAGTATTGGTAGACAATTTAAACCAAAGAAAACACAACAAAACACAAAAAACACCATAAAGGCAATTTAAGCAAATACTTGCTCTGAACTTGGTGTAAACTTGATTAGGACCCAAAGTAATTTTTTAACCTTATTAACATGCTAAATAATATGTTAAAACAATTACCAAAGTAAACCAAGCTCAAAAACAAGTTAGAATACAAAGTGTGCTTTAAAACTCCTTAAAGCACATTTTTGAAAAATTGTCTTAGAAATGAGTTTTGAGTGGTTAAATGACAAGATTATACATTAATCAACATGTGTACTATTTAGTATCACATTAGAAAGCCTAAATCAATGAGAAACCAAAAATTTCACAAATTTGTGCACTAATTATGAATAGTGACCAAATAGTGCCCAATTAAGACTTTAATCTCTATTAGTAAGTCAATGGTCAAATAACACCTAAATATCTAAAGAAAGAGAGGGACCGGTTTTTGAGAGGGTGAGTCATCACCATGTGCTAGCATATTTAGAAGAGAAGAGGGAAAAGAAAAAAAGACTATTTACCTTTTTAAGCAAATATCTTCCTTATACCACTCTTCTCTCTCTCTCTTCTCATCTCTTCTCATTCTTCCCTTCCCCACCGTTTTCTTCTTCTTTTCTCCCAAATAAACCGTAAGAGCTCCAACCTCCATGGTTCTACACCTTGCTTTGCTTGCCAAATCCAATACAAAGCTCCAAATAAAAAACTAAGCACATATTTGTCTTAGTTGAGTCAAGGCCTTCCATCATCTCTTTTCAAAATTTCAAAACCAGAAGTTGGACCCCATTGAAGGAGCTCCATTTGAAGATGAAAATTTAATTTCAAGAGCTAGTATATACTCTCTTTGGTTTAAGGTAAGAAAGAGCACTAGAAATCATCTTTCCTTTCATTTTGTACATGGCCAAAAATTGCCACTTGAAGATTCTTGTTTTACTCCTTGTTCTAGCCTTGATGCATTCTTCAAAGGACTAGAGAGGTTTTGCCTTGATTCTCTATCAAAATCCATTCCAAATTCCTAAGGTAAACACCCATTTTAATGCACTAAGCAATCCTTTGTAACTTAAGGGTGATTCCATGAGTCTAGGTATATTACTTAGTAGTACTCATTATACCTATTTGAATATTGGTTAGAAGTTTAGCAAGAGAGGAACCTCCTTGGCCGATTTTCAATCAAGAAAACCAAGAGAAAGTGTAACACCCCAACTAACAAACAACACACTTAACAACAACACAACTGCAGCGGAAAACTTAACTCATCACATTACTTACTCATTGGTGTTACACGCCGTTAACCACCCACGTGGCTAACAAGGCTAATGTATATACATTGTATCGGCTGATGGACTAGATTCCCGAGCAACTATACATTACTATCCCTTTCTATTAACAACAACCAACATACATAAACATTCCAACTGTACCGAGTATTTACAAACTGATGCCGATAACAATTTCGGTCTTACTACACCTACAATACATACACAATTTTAATGGCTACCCATGTACAAACGACTACCCCCTCCTACTCTCGAACGGCTTCCAGATCCTTGTACCTGAAATAGGAAAGAGAAGAAAGGGTGGCCCCCCCAGGGGGCTCAGCACCTTTGCTGGTATGGTAATCCCGCAGCCCGCATGCTACCGGGCCACGCACAACTAATTGTCTCTAAGCATGCGGTTGATTAAATTTGAATCTTGCATGTAAACTATAAACACACAATACATTACATTCCACAACAAAGGGCTCAATAAAACATACAACACATCTATACTTATTAAATCACTCATTGTGTTCTTTAACCCCTAGAGTGTTTCTCCTCTAATGGAGCTATTTCCTCAATAGACGACACTTTCCCACTAATCGGGCTATCCTTAAACGCTCTTATTATAAACTGGGATTCATATCCACGATCCACATACTCCACATTAAACGTATATATACCATCACATCACAATAAGAATTATTACAGCGCAACATAACAATAACATAACGGTAACGGTTCTCTTTACGAACCGACCCAAACATAGTTAGTTAACTTGGTAGCCTAGAGAATGAAAACACCCTCGTGATAAGCTTGTTACATCACTCGTTACCGTCCTGTTAGTCGGACGAGTAACTTAACTTAAAGATGGATCGGATATAGTGATCGAACACACCGTACATATTCCCCAACCGATGTGAGTCAGAAAAGCCTTGGTTAAGCTTATGGGTGATTGAAGACCAACGAAGGAAAACAACCAACAGAGAGGGAGCCAAAGAAACTGTATACATAAACTCCCAAACAACGCGCGACCGGAACAACCGGATTCCTCACTCCCCGGTTAGCACTTGTTAGAAGTCTAATTACTGGACTTAGTACATTAATTCACAAATAGATGGTTAGGTCTAGTTAGACACACACAAGGGTAGTGAACATACTAACACACAAACAACACATAACTAACACACGCATAGCCGTGGTTAGCACGTTCCCATGGTTTGGGTCGTTAAGTCCGAATACCGATCTACTATGTGATCCTAGAGTCGGTTAGTTGAGTTTAGCCCATATTTAAAGCTAAACGGTATCGGAACTACGCACGCCACATAATTAAACAACTGTAAACTCATTACATGTTTTTATCTTAAAAGGTGGCAAACATACAGAAAAACACATTGGCATACAAGCCGGTGTAATCCGTAGGACACAGGTTGCAAGAAAACCATACCTGTCACCACGGTCCACTATATCGTGTCCTTTTAGGTTCCTCGAACAAATCCCGTACAACTGGCAACATCACAATTACCTTATTAACATTGGGGTAACATGTTTGTTTAACGTCTAATGCGCCCATAGTTAACCCCGTTAACTAGTTAAATAACTTCACATTTTTTTAACTTGTTTTATTTTCACATTTCTCTACAACTTTTCACCCACTTAATCATCATTATAACTCTCCTAACATGTCCTTAACAACCTTATAACATCATTACCTATCAATCCCCATCATTACACATCATTTCAAACCTTAACAACTTTTTTAGAGTGGTCCGGGACTTGCTACTTACCTTAAGTCCCGGACCAATACATAGGATTACTCTCGGGTGAAAATTGGCACTGGTCCGGGACCTTGTACCGACCCCAAGTCCCGGACCAATGTGTCTTTGCAACTCTCGGCCTATTTTTGTGTATGGTCCGGGACTTTACCCTGGAACCAAGTCCCGGACCAAAGCTACAGAATTGTATATTTAGCATTTTCAAGCTTTGTTCCACTTGTTCTCTTCACCCATTGTTCACCCAACTTCACACATGAACTTAGGCATATTCTAATACCAAAACATCACTTTGAACCTCCTTAATCATTATCCAAGCTTGTTACTCAATTTCTCCCAAAATCTCTCAACACTTGTAATATCTTTCCTTAGGTTTTCTAAGTGGTGGTTTCATGCCTATAACTCCACTAACCAAAATGTTACCTTACCACCATTACCACTACTCCAAAGGCATTATTTCTCACATACACCTCCCATATACAAACTCCTTCTATTTTCCACTAGTTCACACTTGAATCTCCACAAGGCATTATTTTCCTTTGATCACCAAACTTGCACAAGACTTAGCACTTCACATAACATAACCTTGGTGTGTTTAAAACACCCATTTGATTTCTAAATCCTCCAAGACTATGCCCAAGGCATCTTAACACTTAAGAACACCTTAATTCACATCCTTTCACCATCTTAAAGCTTAACCATTCCTAGTACCTTCTAGGTCATAAAATCTCATTATTACACATAAACTCCTTTGTTTATCCACTAAATTTTGCCATAGCTTCTCTTGTATATTTTCACACCCAACACTTAGGTTTTCACCTTTGACAACCAAGAACCCTTAATCATTTAATACACACAAACATATTGTTTTTCATCCTTTAACCATCCAAGACCTTCATCTTCACAAAGAATGCTCTTTACACACACACTAAACCTTTAAACTACACTACATCATCACATATAGTGCATAAACTTAAATTGCTTGGCACTTAGGCCCTTAAATAACATAAACCTTAAACACTGAATTTCCCACATATATTGCCTTTGACCCGCAAATACACTCAACATCACATATGCCTTTTAATAATTCCCTTAAGAACAATTCACTAGCTCTTTTGCCATTGGCTCCTTAGGTATTTTATTAAGCAAATCAAGCTCATTTTCCTAAGGCATTCAAACTACATTGAGACAGTTTATTTACCTCTTTTCCTCTCAAACTTCTTTCTTGTTTCCTTGATTGAAATCGGCAAGGACTTTGATTGCTTGTCAACTTCTAATCAATATACAAGCAATGTCATGAGCATTCAAGCTTCATGCTTAAATTCATTTACAAACCCTAGGTTATATATATTGTCTTAAAACTTAACAATGAATGTTTTACCTTGGAATTGGAAGAGAGTTTGACTAAGTAGAAAGAGAGGACCCCACCAAGCCCTTTGAACATTAAAATGAATCTAGACCAAGGCAAAAGAAAACACCATTACAAGGTGTATTTTCGGTCACATATAAAACAAGAGGAAACATTGATTTTCTTTGATTTTTCTTACCTTGAAGCTAAGGAGAATGACAAGGCATGAAAAGGTGAGCTCAAGCTCTTTCAATGGTGAATCTCCATGGCACCAAATGGAGCTTTTGAATATTTGAAAAGACAAAGTTGAAGAGCTTGGCAAGACAAAGAGATTGGTGGTCTTAGATTTTGATTTGGTGTATGGTGCTAGGAATTACAAGAGTTTAAAGATGGAGAATGGTGTGTGAGCTGTAGCAGCTAGCAGCCGATGGAGAAAGGAAGAAGAAGGATTGGAGACGGTGGGAAAGCAAGGAAAGAAGAGAATGAGAAGAAAGACTTGCTTTTGGAGATATTTAAGCTAAAGCAAATAGTACTTTTGCTTTATTACTTTACTAGCTTATTTAATTGTTTAAGTGTGGTGAGTCACACATGAAAACTGGCCCCCTTAGTCAAATGGGGTGTTTTATGGTCTTTGTTGACCATCTAGTTGACTTACATTGACCAAAGTCTTGAACTAGCACTATTTGGTTACTATTCACTAACCAAGGCACATAATTGTGAAATTTTTGATTTCCCATTGATTTAGACTTCCTAATGTGATACTAAGTAGTACACATGTTAATTAAAGAGTAATGATGGTCATTTAGCCACTCAAAACTCATTTCCAAGACAATTTTTCAAAATGTGCTTTAAGGCTCCTTAAAGCACATTTTGTGTTTTAACTTGTTTTCAAGCTTAGTTTTCTTTAGTAGTTGATTTAATATGTTCATTAACATATAAATAAGGTCTTGGTAAGCTTATTAGGTCTTAACCAAACTTATCCCAAGCTTAGAGCACATTTTCGCCAATATTGGCTTTAGGTATTTATTTGTGTTGTTTGGTTTAATTGTCTACCAAAGTTTCCTAAGGACTTTATTAGCCTAATTATACCATGGTTTTAACATTTAAAAAACATAAAAAGGTTTGGGGTATTTCAATCTAGCCCCCTTAAAAGAACTTCGTCCTCGAAGTTCACATTTCCACGCATCGTTTGGATTAGAACACGGGATTACTTTCAAAATAAAACTTCCATAACCACACATAATTTCACATAACACCCTCAGACTCACGGTCCGGGTAACATATACACATCCATACATAACATAACATACTTACATGATAACCTCGGACATAACGGTCCGGGTACCTTAATCACATTTGTACTTACATAACAACCCTCAGACTCTTAGGTCGGGGTAACATAACAACATTTAGACTCGTAGGTCTGGGTAACATAACTAATTTAGAACTCAACCACATTAGGACTCAAGGTCAAAATAATATTTATTACCATACCACACAACATGTCTTAGCATGTATAGCAACCAAAAATACTTTGTATATATACCGTGATCCCGCAGATTCCCTGGGAGATCAAAACAATCACTTAATATTTAACATATATACTTCCCATGTCACCGGTCCGAAGACAAATGCTCATACGTCCTCAGCTCGTGAGCAAGTACTACAAAAATATTCTTTGTAAGGTTAAGTAGGAGAACTTTCATTATGTAAAGTATCTATCGAACGTTTTGGAAATTCCGATTCAAAATCCTTTTGAAAACGCATACAACTCCAAGTTCAACTTATGCTCTTTTCTTCTTTTCTTAGCGTGGTTATTTGTGATCACTTAAAGGGAGCTTCAAGAATCATCCAACCCTGATGTGATCAGCATTAGTGTTGTTATAACCCAAGATTTGGTTATTATTTTATTTCGTCACAAGTTATTCTAAGTTGGTGCATTATGATTCAGGACGTGGAAGTCCTTTGATTAAAGGCAAGGGGGAGGTGGTCCTTTTTCGTTTCAGATTTTGGTAAGGGTATTATTAGCATTGAGGTTAATTATAACTCTTTTTAAATACTATTCTAATTAGTATTTCCTCCACTACCTAATCACGTTCTATTCTCAACCCTCATTCCCGATCAGTTCCTCAGAGACGTTGAGACGTTCTTCTCATTCTTCTCTCTTCACGCTTTGTTCTTCACCAATCTGTCCAAGTGCTGCGGTCTGGGAATTCGAGTTCTGCTGTGAATACACCCCCCCTCCGTTGCAATTCGCATTCTGTTCAAGGTATAGAACTCAGCCCCTTTCAGTCCTTCAGTTGTGCAGAATTTTACATTCTAATTCGCTCTCTGCAATCTGATGATGAATCAGCAGTGCTTCTCTAGTCCTCTGTCGAATTCAATCACTGTTGGTGTGCTCTGCAAATCCGTAGACAGATTCAGGTGAGGTTTGTGTTGCGGTTTTCTGGATTTCGGTTTCAGTTTCAGAGTTTAGTTTTGCGTCTCTGATTTGGGATTTTCTCCGCAATTGTGACTCGTCAGAAGCTTGGTACTGCATTGTTGGACTGTGTTGCCGGGTTGCTCTCCGAGATTCTGTGTAACTGGCTCTGCTGTTTCTGATTCGGGACTCGTCTCTGCTGTAAACTGAGGTAGGTGGCTTTCGGATTCGATCCGTGTGTTCAACCTTGGGGAGTTTGGTTTCTGCAGATTAATTCGACGTTTGATCTCATGTTTGGTGTGTGATTTATGCCTGATTTAATGCATTTCAATGGATTAAACCCCCAGGTTGTTTTGTAAATGTGTGTGTTGATTTGAATGAGTTTTGTGCTTCTGTTCGTGTTAAATCCGCTTCTGTTTGCTGATTTCTGTGACTTGTCCGAACTTCCGTCCGAACTTGGAAGTTCGGACAGGTCTCTGTTGCGTTTTATTTTTTTGAGCTTTTGAGGTGTCCGAACTTCTGTCCGAACTTTGAAGTTCGGACACCTCTATTTTCTGAAATCAAACCGAGCTTCGAAGCTCGGACTTCACCACGTAAGTTTTCCGAAAAAACTGTCCGAACTTCAGTCCGAACTTCGAAGTTCGGACAGCTTGTTTTTTCCTCTCTGTTTTCGCTTCGACTTGTGTCCGAGCTTCGAAGCTAGGACACAAGTTCGGACATGTCTCTGTTTTCATCATAACTTGCTCGTTTGAGCTCCGTTTTGAGTGCCGTTTGCGGCATTGGATTCCTCTTTCCAAGTACTATCTGTTTATACATGTTTGAGCACTTGGTTATGTTTTATATGATTTTGTAGCCTTCAACAAGCTTCTGAATTCTGTAACTTCGGTTTGTGGGTTGGATTGCCCTTCTGATTTCGCAGCTTTATATCTGCTCTGGTGCAATGGTTGCACGTATGCTTATTGTTTTTAAGCTTTTGTTTGGGACCTAGTTATCTCCGTGTCTGAGCCTTGGATGGCTGGTTTCGCTGTCTCGTAGCGCGCTATGTAGGATCCTTCTGTTCACGGGTGATGTTCCCCGTTCTGTTCACGGGTGTATACACCTGTTCTGTTTACGAGTGAGGTTTCCTCGTTCTGTTCACGAGCTGGTTGCTCGTTCTGTCTGTATGCTGTGATCGCTAGTGTCCCACTCTATTTTTCTTTCTTCTTCTGCCGGTTTTTGCTCTGTTTAGTCCCTTAATGAATGGACTTCTGTTTCTGATTTCTGACATGTTTATGGATTCTTTGACTCCTTCTGATTTGTCAATATTCTGTAAATGTTTTGAGCATGCTGGTTGATGAAGTTGGTCATCTACTGGGCATAGTTGTGTGCTCATTCCCCTACTTCTAACGCTTTTGCAGATTGATTAGCGAGGATCGTCTACCCTCAGCCTCTGGAGTTTAGTCGCTTGTTATTTAGTTTCTTTTTGAGACCTTTGTATTGAATTTGAGCCTTTGGGCATATTTCGTTAGCTTCTGCTTTTGACATCTGTTTGGTGGGTTTGTAATGACTTTTGGGATGTTATGAACATCATTTGATTATACTTTATTTAAGTATTCCGTTTGGGCCTTATTTGTTATCTGTTTAAGTTTGCTTATTAGAGCCTTGCGTTATTATGTAATAATACGCGGCGTGTAATACCCCTAACTCCTAGGCCAGTGTTGGGGGTGTTACATTTAGTGGTATCAGAGCTCTGGGTTCTAATCTGCTGGGATTTTAAGTTAGCCAGTCAGTCAGAAACGTCAGTGTTAGTGTCTGAGTCTAACTGCTTGCTGTTGGACTTTCAGAATGCCGTCAAGAAGAGCAAATAACCCTCCAGGGAACGTGGCTGATGCTGTTCAGCAGTTTATGACGCAGCTCATGCAGACCATGGCTGCAGGAGGTGGACCAGCTGGAGGAGGACCAGCTGGCGGAGCAGGCCCAGCTGGGGCAGATGCTGGAGGGAGAAACGTGAAGGCGCTTCAGGAGTTCATGAAGCTGAAGCCGCCATCGTTCGATGGGGCAGGAGACCCCCAGGTGGCCAGTCACTGGCTGTCAGAGGTGGAGGATCTGCTGCGTGTGATGGGCTCAGAGGAGGAGCAGAAGGTGGACTTCGCCACCTTTCTGTTCAAGGCCGAAGCCAAGGAGTGGTGGAGGTCAGTTATGGGGAAGTTCCCACAGCCTTGGACTGGGAGCAGTTCACTGGGGAGTTCAACAAACAGTTCTACCCCGACGTGTATAAGGACCAGCGCATCTTGAGTATAACCCGCTACGCCAGGGTCGGGACATGAGCGTTGAGGAGTACGTCCACAAATTCATCAGTTTGTCTAAGTTTGCACCTGAGCCTGACGAGCATAGGAAGCCCAGGAAGTTTGAGAGTGGCTTGAGGCCAGACATTCGTTCTGCTGTGACGCCCCTGCGTCACAAGACCTTCAGGGACGTTGCTGATGTCGCCCGTTGGTAGAGGCTGATCTGAGGGGTCGCCAGGCTGGAGGGAAGGACAGAAGAGGAAGCAGAGGTCCGATGAGAGCGACAGGAGGGATCAGTCTGCCTCTCAGAAGAAGCAGTCTACTGGAGATCGAGCGGAGACCGCTCTGGAGACCGCGCACGAGATAGAGGTGGTTCATCTTCGTCAGCTCCCGCCCCGAAGTGCCAGGTCTGTGGCAAGTTTCACAGAGGCCAGGACTGCTACAGGAAGTCCGGGGCCTGTTTCAAGTGTGGATCCATGGGACATAGGATTGCTGATTGCCCTCAGGCTAGAGGAGCAGGGGTAGTTCTGGAGGTAGAGCCGTTGAGTCTGCTTCAGGGTCCAGAGATCGAGACCGGGCTGAGCAGAAGAAGCCCAGGGCCAGGCCAGAGTGTACGCGATGGCTGGAGGGAGAGACCGATCGACTGACAGAGTTGTCACAGGTATTCTCCAGCTGTCTTCTCGTTCTGTTTTCTGTTTGTTTGACTCTGGAGCCACCCACTCTTTTTATTTCTGCTGAGTTGGTGGGTGAGCTTGGTTTGCCAGTTGTGCCTCTGGGTGTTGAGCTGTGTGTGCATAGTCCATTGGTTAGGGACTCTTCTATGCTTTTGAATTCTGTCTGTAAAGCTAGTCCTGTGTTAGTCAAGATAGGATTCTGTGTGCTGACCTCATCCCTATGGAGATGACTTCTTTTGATGTGATTCTGGGCATGGATTGGCTTGCTGCGTACCATGCCCACATCGATTGTGCCGCTTCGAGAGTCACTTTTGAGGAGCCGAGCCAGCCCGTTTGATTGTAGCAGGGAATGGACTCCCGTGCTCGCCGCCAGTCATATCAGCGATGCAGGCGTTCCGCTTTCTGAGGAAAGGATGCCAGGGATATCTGTGCTACATCCCTGAGGTTCGCAAGGATGCGAAGTTGGAGGAGATACCAGTGGTCAGAGACTTTCCAGATGTGTTCCAGGATGACGTACCTGGGCTTCCCCCTGTTAGAGAGGTGGAGTTCTCGATCGAGCTCGCACCTGAGACTCAGCCGATTTCGAAGGCCCCATACCGGATGGCGCCTGCTGAGCTTAAGGAGTTGAAGGTCCAGTTGCAGGAGCTGCTGGATAAGGGCTTCATTCGCCCGAGTGTGGCGCCTTGGGGAGCGCCAGTGCTATTTGTAAAGAAGAAGGACGGTAGCATGCGGTTGTGCATTGACTACAGGGAGCTCAACAAGGTTACCATTAAGAATAGGTATCCTCTCCCCATCCGCGCATTGATGACTTGTTCGACCAGTTAGCAGGAGCTAAGGTGTTTTTCGAAGATCGATCTGAGGTCCGGTTATCATCAGCTGAGGATTAAGGCAGACGATGTGCCTAAGTCCGCTTTCAGGACTCGTTATGGACACTACGAGTTCCTAGTGATGCCATTCGGTCTGACGAATGCGCCTTCTGTATTTATGGACATGATGAACCGGGTGTTCAGCCGTTTTTGGACCAGTTGTTTGTGTGTTTATTGATGACATCTTGGTGTATTCCAAGAGTGCTGAGGAGCACGAGGAGCATTTGAGGACCGTTCTCCAGACTCTGAGGGAGAACGAGTTGTACGCGAAGCTGAAGAAGTGTGAGTCTGGTTGGATCAGGTGGTATTCTTGGGACACGTTGTCTCCAAGGATGGTATCTCCGTGGATCGGAGAAGATTAGGGCTATACTGAGTGGGCCAGGCCTACTAATGTTGGGGATATTCGTAGCTTCCTTGGATTGGCGGGCTATTACCGCAAGTTTGTGGAGGGCTTCTCCAAGTTGGTGATTCCGTTGACTCGTCTGCTTCAGAAGGATGTAAGTTCGAGTGGAGCGATGCCTGTGAGCAGTGTTTTCTGGAGCTGAAGAAGAGGTTGACTACTGCGCCCGATCTTGACTCTTCCAGAGGGGACCGAGGGTCTTGAGGTTTTCTGTGATGCGTCCCATAGGGACTTGGGTGTGTTCTGATGCAGCAGGGGAAGGTGGTTGCATAGGGCTCTCGTCAGCTTAAGCCATATGAGAAGAACTATCCGACCCACGACCTGGAGCTAGCTGCTGTTGTTTTTGCCTTGAGATTTGGAGGCACTATCTGTATGGAGCAGCGTGCAAAGTTTATACGGACCATAAGAGCCTCAGTATCTGTTCACTCAGAAGGAGTTGAACTTGAGGCAGAGGAGGTGCTTGAGTTGCTACACGACTATGATCTGGAGATCCTCTACCATCCTGGTAGAGCGAACGTTGTGGCTGATGCGCTCAGTAGGAGGGTCCGTGGGGGTCATTTGTGCTGTGTCTGGTGTGCAGAGGTCTGCTCTCGAGTTGCGCGTATGGGTGTCTGGGTCGTTCGTCCAGAGAGGTCTGCATGTTAGCAGCGTTGCAGATTCAGCCTACCTTGATCGACAGGATCAAGGCCAGTCAGGAGCTTGATGTCAGTTTGGGGTAAGATCAGAGATGAGTTAGCTGCGGGTCAGGAGTCTGAGTTCAGGGTTTCAGAGGATGGCTGTCTGAGGTTCCGAGACCGCGTCTGTGTGCCTGCTGACAATGCTTTGAGACGTGAGATCATGCAGGAGGCTCATGGAGCTCCTTACTACTCGGTGCACCCCAGAGGTGTAAGATGTACCGGGACTTACGTGAGACATTTTGGTGGAGCAACATGAAGAGGACATCTCCGACTTTGTATCCAGATGTGGACCTGTCAGCAGGTCAAGTCGAGCATCAGAGACCAGCTGGTTTGCTTCAGCCTCTTCCCGTTCCGGAGTGGAAGTGGGAGAGCGTCGGTATGGACTTCGTCATGGGACTGCCTAAGACTCCGAGGGGTTTAGATGCAGTTTGGGTCATTGTGGACCGGCTCACGAAGAGCGCTCACTTCCTACCTGTCAGGAAGACCTTCAGTTTGCATCGCTTGGCTCAGCTGTACGTGGATGAGATTGTGCGTCTACATTGGGTTCCCGCTTCTATTGTGTCTGACAGAGATCCGAGGTTTTGTGTCCAGATTCTGGCAGAGTTTTGCATCAGGCTATGTGTAGACACCAAAAATTCTCACCCCATAAAAGCAAATTTCGAAATAATAAGAGGGGTCGTCGCCTTTCTTTTTCAAAACATATTAGCGTGCGTGCCATAACGAAACCGTCATTTTATAACCTTTTTCAAAGCATTCATAAAAACACACGATTTTCCAAAAAAATAAATTTTCAACAATAATCCGGTTTTAAACCCATTCATCTTGTTTTATTTACTTATCTTATTATTTACATTCCATAATTTCATTCCATTAGATTAGTCTTCTCTTTTTTTCCTTGTATACTTTCTTTTAAACTCGTAGCATTTTTAGAGGAGTTATCCAGTTGAAATTAGGGCTCTTTATTATTTTCTCGCATGAACATACTGAAATCCGACATAGTGTAACTGGTTAAGGTACCCGTCATGCAACCCACAGATCCCGGGTTTGATTTCTGGCAAGGGACGGGGTCTTTTTATTTCTGTTTAGCTCGCAAAAGAGCTTCTATGTTTGTTATTGCTGTTGTTTACCGAAACTCATCATGGCTCAGTTGGTTAGAGCGCATGGGAGGGTTACCAGATTGGCCAAGTTCGAATCCGAGTGAGAGTATTGCTCGTTTTTTATTTTTTGTTTTCCATATCGGTGGACCAAGCCCAGCCCCACTTGGTTGGACCCAACGTTTCACTCCCAGACATTAAAAGAGCCCAGGTCTTTTTTTGAAAGAGCCGATCAGACACGACACTATGGGCATATTTTGAAACCGGCGATAACAAAACATGACAGTATGGGCGGTTGCCTGATTTCCTTGAAAACTCCATCTTATGCCTGCATGCTTCGAGAGGAATCCGGACGGCTCGTCTTCAAATGGCCACTGGAGATCGTCTTCCACCGAAAAATGGTCATCTCCTTCTTCCAACTCCCTCATTCCTCGATGTCCAGAACCCGGCGCAGAGCTCCCGATCATTGACCCCTGTCCATCCACCATCCTCATCGATTTCCCACTCTCCCGATCAGCCGCCTTCTTCCTTCCCTACGCCTTCTTCCTTCTCTACGTCTTTTTTTTTTCTCTTCATTCCCGAACACGGAACATACATACAACTCAACATCTTCATCATTCCCTTATTCACGCCATAGATCATCACCATTCTATTCGTTCACGGTAATTTTGCAAGCAAACCGGTAAACAAACAACACACTAGTCCTGCACTTCATTCATTTCCTTCTCATGACTGGCGTACGAGGAGCCCATACACGCCCGTTATTTCACTTTCACTATCTTCAACGCATCACTGGAGAAGCAAGGAGCAGATGAGCTTCATGCCTCCTTCATTTCTTGTCTCCGTTCATGGTGCTTTGCAACCCAACCCGACGAGAAGGAGCTCCAAGCTCCACCTCTCCTTCTTCCTCTTCGACTGACCGGTGACAAGGAACACCAGCTCTGCATCTTTTATATACCCAACTGGCGAACAAGGGAATACATACATCCAGCCCTGTTATTATTCACCACCGGTAATTTGCAACCTCACTATCGAACAGAAGAACACCCATGTATACTCTCTTCATTCTCGTCAAACTAGCGATAAGGAGTACAGGCTCTGCACCGGCTTTCATGTTCTTCACCACCCATGACTTTGCAACCCAACTGGCGAACAAAACGACATACAAGCTCCACCTCTCCTTCTTTCTCTTCGAATGTCACCGGTGACAAGGAACACAGTGCTCCTCTCTGTTCCTTTCTCTCCAACAACGCAAGACAAGGAATACATCTGCTCTACTCCTTCGTTTGCTTAGCAGAAGAACAAGGAGCGTACTAGCTAGCTCAGCGTCTCCGTTCCATTCACTGGTGACCGAAGACATACATGCCCTGTGCCTGCTTCACGTATTTACAGACGTATATAGCTCTTCGTTTCTCCCTGCGTAATGTACTCGCACCCCACTGACGAACAAGGAGCACACAACTCCACTTCCTCCCATCTCTTCACTCTGCGTATTTTTGCAACTCAAACCGATGAGCAAGGAACAAATGCTCTGCACCGGCTTCATCTCTGCACGTCGGTATTTTGCAACCAAAACAGGCGAACAAACTCATATGAAAAGAACTTGGAGCCAGTTTCATTCTCTTCACGGACAAGCGAGGAACATACAAGTCCACCTCTCTGTTTCCCTTCACTGTGCTGTTCAAGAGTAACCACACCTCCTTTCTTCATATCTTCATGTCGGACCAAGTAACGAGCAGGAAGTGCAAGCTCTGCACCTCAGTATTCTCTCCACCGACAGTAAGTTTGTAACCACGCTGGCGAACTAGGAACACTAACTCTGCGCCTTCCTTCTTCTCTTCACGTAATAGTTTTGCAACCCGACTGGTGAGGGAGCAACGTACATGCTACTGCATCTCCCCAAGTTTCTTCACTCACGGCGTGTATGCAACCCGAACGGTTAATGAAGCTCGCACCTACATACTCCACCGGATATTGCACTCGAACCTTGTAGGACTTCCACCACGGTCATCGGGAAAATCATCCCTTCTTGGTCTTAATCTCGATTCTAACACTACTCGATTTCATGCGTGTTGCGTGCTAAGTGTGTTATTCTGTATGATGAAACCATGCTCTCATTCTGTCAAATTTCAGTTTTGTAAATGCCTCTGTTGTGTTTACTCTACCTGTACGAGCATGTATGCCCTTTGTTTCGGTTTGGCGTCCTCTAACGTGAAGAAAATCATCATATCCCTGTTCAGCGAAGCCTTTGTATTTATGACCTGATAAAAAAATGAATGAATGAAAATTCCCTCCATCAAAACGGGTGTTTGAATCGTTTTTTCTTTCTTTCGGTTGTTTAGTCTCCGGTTATAATGATGCTAGAAGATAAGTGTAGTCTGTCGAGCCCCTCAGTGCACTTCGACCACGTTTTCCTCACTCCCATTTAAAATCCCTGGACTTAGACATTAGTTATGTAATTAGATAGTATTAGGGCCTTGATTTTTATCAATTGCGTTTATAAACAAAAGGTAAAAAAATGATTTAGCAACTCAATATAGGAATAATGAGTCAATTTCGGGGATTAGCCTTTTGTATTGATTTTAAAGTTTTCTGCCTCTTTTTTTTTATTATTATTATTATTTGAATCGTTGTTTGATAAAAAAAAAAATGAATGATGATGAGAAAACAAATAATGTATATACCCATATCGTTGTGATTTTCTTGCTTTCTTACTTCCATTTTATGATTGTTTGCTACCATATGTTACATTTGTATAGATTAGTTTGGTAATTGTTGGGTCTAGCCCAATACAGAGGCCCAAAAATAGGAAGCCCTAGTTAGCCCATAGGTCATCCCTTTTGTAGAAAAGCTTTAGGTTCGGGGTGTCCTCAATGCATACGGGTCCTAGACACGGTCCATGCGAGGAATACCCATTTTCCTTAAAACTTTCCAAATCATCCCCTATTCAGAGTAAAATATACAATCAATAAAATCCAATCCAATTGTAAATCCAAATAATTTCATTCAGGCATGACTTAAGCCCACTAGTTCCTAATAGTTTCAAACAAAATTTCAATCAGCCCATCTTAGAAATCGGATTTCAAAGCCCAACTTCCAAATCTGGGCCCAATTCCACCAAACCCGGCCCATCTCAAAACCCGGCCCGTCATCAAGCCTGGCCATTTCAAAACCCGGCCCCACTTCAAAATTCGGCCCAATGCTCAATCAGGCCCAAAGCCCATTTTGGACCCAAGCCCAACGGGCCCAAACTCATTCTGGGCCCAAACCCAATTCAGGCCCAAACCCATTTCGGACCCAAATGCAATTCGGCCCATTAACCAAATCGGCCCATACTCATATCCAGCCTAATATCCGAATCGGCCCAAGTTCAAGCCCAAATTCGGCCCAAGTCCACAAATGTCAAACCAAGTCCACAAATGTCAAACCGTGACCAAAAAATGTTGACCTTGACCAAAAATGTTGACCCAACTTTGACCTGGCCCTTTTTCCAAGCTCGATTCAATGCAATTCAAAATTCTTTTCACTCCCAATTCAAATTCAATTTCATTTCAATCCCGAATAATTCCAAACATCATAAATCCCAAACTCCTTGAAACTTCAAACGTCTTGAACTGAAGCTTCTCGAATCTCTAACCGTCTCAACAGCTCAACAGACTCGACCGTCTCAGCAGCTCAACAGACTCGAACGTCTCAGCAGCTTAACAGACTTGAACGTCTCAGCAGCTCAACAGACTTGGACGTCTCAGCAGCTCCACAGACTCGAACATCTCAGCAGCTCAACAGACTCAAACGTCTTGAACTGAAGCTCCTCGAATCTCTAACCGTCTCAACAGCTCAACAGACTCGACCGTCTCAGCAGCTCAACAGACTCGAGCGTCTCAGCAGCTCAATAGACTCGAACGTCTCCGCAGCTCAACAGACTCAAACGTCTCAGCAGCTCAACAGACTCGAACGTCACGGCAGCTCCACAGACTCAAGCGTCTCAGCAGCTCAACAGACTCGAACGTCTCAGCAGCTCAACAGACTAGGACGTCTCAGCAGCTCCACGGACTCGAACATCTCAGCAGCTCAACAGACTCAAACGTCTCAACAGACTCGAACGTCTCAGCAGCTTAACAGACTTGAACGTCTCAGCAGCTCAACAGACTAGGACGTCTCAGCAGCTCCACGGACTCGAACATCTCAGCAGCTCAACAGACTCAAACGTCTCAACAGACTCGAACGTCTCAGCAGCTTAACAGACTTGAACGTCTCAGCAGCTTAACAGACTGGACGTCTCAGCAGCTCCACAGACTCGAACGTCTCAGCAGCTCAACAGACTCGAACGTCTCAGCAGCTTAACAGACTCGAACGTCTCAGCAGCTCCACAGACTCAGCCGTCGGCAGCTCAACAAGACTCGACCGTCTCAACAGCTCAACAGACTCGAATGTCTCCGCAGTTCAAAAGATTCGAACATCTCAATAGACCCACCAAATTCAAACACTTCGAAAATCCTCAGCTCCTCCAAAAGCCGAACCTCTTGAAATTCGTAACCCTTTCAAGCCTCAAACATCTCACAGACCCGAGCGTCTAACAGACTTCATCATTTCAAGAATCTAAATGTCCCACAGAGTTGAGCATCTCACAGACTTTTCGCACCTCGAACTTCAAAATAAACCCGACAATTTGTCAAACCTCACAAAATGACCACGAAACCTCTTCGACCCTTCAAAGACCCAAAAGCTCAAAACCCTAATTCCTTCAAAACATCAAAAATCCCAAACCTCCTAAAGGTCTGAACTACGTAAGGTCTGATCTCAACAGGAAGTTGAGTACGTAGGCAACCCACGCAGGGTGCGACCCCACGTCGAACAAAATCCCTTTTTTCACTCAACCACCTCACCTCCAAACAACCCCGTATCGTCTCACAGACCCGAGTGTCTCACAGACTTTGTTATCCCAATGATTCGAATGTCTCACAGACCCGAACATCTCACAGACCCGAGCGTCTCACA
The DNA here is from genome assembly GCA_023374045.1 of Limonium bicolor. Lineage (NCBI taxonomy): Eukaryota > Viridiplantae > Streptophyta > Magnoliopsida > Caryophyllales > Plumbaginaceae > Limonium > Limonium bicolor. Next base: position 319,564,973 of record CM041776.1, on the reverse strand, counting down.
GATTCGAGCGTCTCACAGACTTCGACGCCTCAAGGTTTCAAGCGTCTCATAGACCCAAGCGTCTCACAGACTACCCCTTAAATCCGAAACTTCAAACATCTCCAAAAACTTGAACTACGTAAGGTCTGATCTCAACAGGGAGTTGAGTACGTAGGCAACCCACATAGGGTGCGACCCCATTCCAATCAAAAACCCCCTTTTTTCCCACTCTAAGGTGGTATTCATGTCCGTCAAACATTCAAATCCCCTCTAACTCCCACAAACCCTCAACTTCTTCAACTCTCAAAATCAGACCTAATCTTTCATTCCATACTCATTCGAATTCGTTAATTCCCCTTCATGGTGCTGGCTTGGCAGAAAAGCTCACCTCATCCACTCGTTTTCTCTCCTCCTGTCCTAATCCTATCCTTGGCTTTTAAATGAATCTCTTTAATAAGGTTTTGAAAGAAGGAAATCCTGACAATTGGAGACCGAGGTTTCCTTGGGCACCAATCCGAAGTCGTGGTCGTTGCCACTTCTGAGGGGTGTAACCCAGTACGAACCCACAATGGAATCTCTGACGTGACCAGATAAGTCCTATCCATTGGGAACAACCTCAGAGTCAACTAACGGTTCTTAGAACCCCCTTCCTTTCCTTCCTAGTATCTTAGGTCAAACTAGGTGGCGACTCTAGTCAATTCCGCCTTATAGAGGCATAAGTCCGCGTGGAGCCCATTGAGAGCGGGGTGTTAGTGCTCACTAGCATTCCCCCTAAGCTTTCTGGGAAAGACGGACGATGTAGTAGTGGTATTTGAGGGATGCCAGAATAACGGGTTTTCACCCTCCACAGAATGACATTTTAGGATCTAGGCTTTTCAGTCAGACCATATTCAGATGACCCCCCTCATACCGAAAAATCACCCTCCACAGTATTCATTTTGCTTTAAATACTGTTAATAGAAAAAAAAAAGATTCTGGAATTTGGATCCTCGACACTGGAGCAACAGATCATCTCACTAGAAATAAAGAATTCTTCAATCATGAGGAGTTTTTAGAAATCAGCCACACTGTTTCGATGCCAGATGGGAGAGCTCAAACTGTTAAAATCAAAGGAAGCGTTCCTTTAAACAAGGAATTTCAGTTACAGGATGTCCTTCTGAAGAGCTCTCAGATTGAGATGGGAGAAGATTATGTAATAATATAGAATGCAATAAGGCAAAATACTGGCATTGTAGGCTGGGCCACATACCCCTTCTGAAGCTCCTTGATTTAGGATTGCTAAAAAGAAGTGAGATAACAGAAACGTTTGTCTGTGATTCTTGTAATAAAGCTAAAGGGCATCACCTGCCCTTTCCTATTTCTTCAAACAGAAGCAGTGATCCTTTCGATTTGTTGCACATTGATGTCTGGGGTCCATGTAATGAAAAGACACATGATGGCTTTCTGTATTTTCTGAGTATAGTTGATGATAAAACTCGGTGCTTATGGGTCAATCTTATGAAACAAAAAGCAGAAGCCACTGAACTGCTTCAGAATTTTGTTAAAATAATTGAAACTCAGTTCAGTAAAAAGGTGAAAATTATCAGATCAGATAATGCATACGAATTGGGATCCTCTAATGAGCTCATCAAGTTCTTTAAAGATAGAGGAATAATTCACCAACGATCATGCCCTCACACTCCACAGCAGAATGGAGTTATCGAAAGAAAACACAGACATGTTTTGGAAACAGCAAGAGCTGTATTTTTGAATCTGGTGTGCCTTTGAGGTAGGGTGGTGGTGACAGTGTTTTATTGCTACATGTGTTATTAATCGAGTCCCATCTGCTGTCCTAAAGGGAAAGTCACCATTTGAGGAACTACATGGTCAACTTCCTGGTTTTTCTATGATTAAAACTTTTGGTTGTTTGGCTTATGTCGCAAATGTTAATCCTCATAAGAGGAAGTTTGAGCCACGAGCATACAGGTGTGCTTACTTAGGTCCCAGTTTACTAAGTAAAGGGCATAAGTTGGTTGATTGGAGGACAATAAAATTATTCATAGTAGGGATGTGGTATTTTTTGAGCAGGTTTTCCCTTTCAAAGAAGCCTCGTCATCTGATAATACAGAAGGAGATGTTTCAGTCTTGCCTCAGATAATTGATGATGGGGATGACATGATCTCTAGACCCTTGATCATTTTACAGTTGGCACCTGCTACTCCTACTTCTACATTCACTATGAATACTGGAACTAATGAAATTGAGCAGATGAGTACTGAGTTGACACAAGTTTCTACTGTTCCAGAACAACAATTAAGAAGGTCAAGCAGAAGTCGTCATCCTCCTTCTTACTTGTCTGATTTCTTTGTTGGACAAACAGTTATCACAGAAGACAGTCCTGATGTTTTTACTAAGGTTCTAACTACCAGGTTAGATAAGCCCAGTGGGAATCCCAGTAACCTCTACACGTTGACAGACATTACAAGAGAAAAGGATGTTTCTGTCTTATCATCCTTCTGTAATATGAGTACTCATACTGATATTCATGTTGAGCCGCGATCGTTTACAGAGGAAAATCAAAATCCTCATTGGAGGGCAGCAATGCAAGAGGAGCTTGCTGCGTTAAATCGTAATGGTACCTGGGAGATTGCTGATCTTCCAAAGGGTAAAAAGGATATTACAAGCAAATGGGTTTATAAAGTAAAGCTCAAGGCTGATGGAAGTCTTGAGCGCTACAAGGCTCGCTTGGTTGTTCGCGGATTTACTCAGAAATACGGTATCGACTATACAGAGACATTTTCACCCGTTGTGAAGATGACGACTGTTTGTGCCCTAATTTCTGTAGCTGTCAAGAAAGGATGGTTTATTCACCAGCTTGATGTGAATAACGCCTTTCTTCACGGCGATTTAGCAGAAGAGATTTATATGAAACTTCCTCAGGGATTGGAGGAAGACTCTAACAAGGTCTGACGTCTCAAACGTTCTTTGTACGGCCTTAAGCAGGCATCCTGTCATGGTATGGAAAATTGACAAATTTTCTCAGAGAACAGGGATATAGTTGTTCTATCAATGATTATTCCCTCTTTTCTAAAAAAACGGGAAACTCCATTGTGCACATTGGAGTGTATGTTGATGATCTAGTGGTTTGTGGCTTTGTGTGAAATGATGATTTTGAGATCACTCAATTGAAAGCTAATGGACACAAAATTTCGTATTAAAGACCTTGGATCATTACATTACTTCCTTGAGATGGAATTTCTTCCGTCTGCTGGAGGGTTGATGACAAAACGGAAGTATGCCAAGGATCTTCTGGAAGAATACAGTGTTAACAAATTAAAGTCTGTTACCAGTCCTCTAGAGAGGTATTAAATTGCTTCCTGATGTGGTGATCTGATGTCTGATCCAGAGCCTTACAGACGCATTTGGACAGCTCAATTACTTAACGAATACAAGGCCGGATCTAAGTTCCACAATACAATTACTCAGCCAGTTCTTAAAGGCCCCTTGCCAGAATCATTTTTCTGCTCCTCTCCATGTGCTTCGCTATATTAAGGGGACTCTAAATCACGGGCTATTGTTCAACAAGACTTCAGACACCAAGTTACTTGCTTACTGTGATTCAGACTGGGCAACTTGCCCTATCTCCCGCAGATCTGTTAGCGGTTTCTTTATTTCATTCGGAGGTTGTCCTATATTGGAAGGCAAAGAAACAAGCATCTGTTTCTTATCTTCTGCCGAGGCAGAGTATAGATCAATGCGCAATGTTACTTCTGAACTTGCTTGGTTGTCTAGGCTCTGGCTGACATTGGTGTTGATGATATAACTCCAATCCCTCTTCATTGTGATAATAAGTCTGCTGTGTTCATTGCTACAAATCCTATTGCTCACGAAAGAACTAAGCATGTTGAAGTTGACTGTCATTATGTTCGTGAGCAACTGCAGAAGGGGTTGATTCGAGTTCAGCATATTCCAAGTTCTTCTCAGCTGGATGATATGCTTACCAAGAGTCTGAATGGTAAACTGTATCAAGCTCAGCTGCCTCTGATGGGCGTCTGCAGCCACTTTTAAAAAACACGATTTAGAGACGGACAATTCCTTCTCTAAACGGGTTTAGAGACGGAATGATGATGACTTTGTTCCGTCTCTATACGGGTCATCGCAAAATAAAACGGAGACGGAATCGTCACTTCCGTCTTAAATGGCGACGGAATTGAGACGACTTATTCCGTCTCTATTTGTTAAATGGAGAAGGAATAGAGACGGAATAATTTCGTATCCAATAGAGTCGGAAATGTATAACCCCACCCGAAATTTTGAGATGGATATTTCCGTCTCTATTCCATCTCAATTGGAGAATGAATGAATTTGTCTCAATTCCTATATCCCGTATCAATATTAGAGACAAAATTTCCGTCTCTATTATATTATTATATTTCATATATATATATATTATTTAATATATTGTATTTTATAATTATATTATTCTTATTCATCTAGTTATAATTATTATCATTATAAACACATGATTTTTTATAACTTTTTATATTTTTATATACTAAAATGAAAAAACGAGACAAAATGTCTAAATATAATAGTAATATATATATATAACAAATTCGAACTTACAAAATCTGTCACAAATTCAACCCGAACACAAAAGTTACACTGACCACAATCATTGATAACATACGACTGTGCTCAAATACTTTTAAATATAACTAAAGTCTTAAATCTTGTTCATTAAGAGAATATAACAAACATCGATCTAATTATGTTGACATGTTTTGAAAGATGACACAAGCTCAGCTTGCATCCCGTGTTTGATTGTAGTTACCCGAGCTTACATCCCGTGAGCCATCATGCATCATTTGTGCCAATTGCTCCTCAACCATTTTCTGCACATTCACCATCATCTTCTCTTCACAGTCTCGACGGGCATGATCAAATTTCCGAGTCATCACTACCTCTATCTCAGACCTCATCTTCCATACATGACTTGATCAACGCCAACAGCACGTGTACGGTTCCTAACAGAGCAACTTGCGCATTCTCAGATGTGCCTTCTCCTGTATTATTATCTACAGCTTGAGTAGCATTTTCAAGCAGTTGTTTGTATGTCTCCTACATTAATCATAACAAATAATTACTAAGAACTTCTCTTTATAAATTTGTAGAAGCCAGTTACAATGAAATACTTACAGAATAGTCTTCGGCCTTCTGACAAACAAGCACAATGAGACCTCACTTGTCCCTCGTAGAGTGAGTGTATACAAAAAGCTCATAGGGTGTAGGTTACACCCACCATTCTTCCGAGTCTATATAATATAAATTAAATAGTCAACAACCAATGTCACACAAAATGTCATAATTAAACATGTATAGACATGAGGTAGCCCAGATAGACTTTTGGAAAAAAATTGGCAACATATCCTCTGTTTTTTTAATCCACAACTCCCTGAATTTTAATCCACAACTCCCTGTATTTTAATCCACAACTCCCTGCTTTCAAGTTTCCTTATACACAATTTCAATCCACAATTCTATTTAAAGACGACAACACATTGTCCACAACTAATATCCATAGAATGATCAGCTCTTACAACACTACTAAACTAATATTCATCTCAAATAGCAAGTCTACCAAATAGTCCCAACAACCATCATTAACAGATCTTTCATTCTCACACCTTTCAGAAACTTTTTTTTTGTCAATTCGTAGCTTATCTATGGAAAGACATACAGGCTCTCACCGACTACAAATGAACAAATTTTTAACCAAATGACTTCGCTGACTGGTCATGATATTGGAGGAAACTTAGAGAAAGCCACATATTTCTAACTGATTGGCAGGGTACACAAGTTAGCATAAAAAACAACAATGATAGCAAAAATCAAGACCAGCTTTTTTCTATGTTCTATGTTAGATCATCCTGACTTCCTTTAAGCAAACATATACACTCAATATAGTATATAATGAAGAAATATAGAAACGTTTAGTCATTGTAGAGGTACAACTGGGGAATATTGTGCTGAGAAATTATGCAGAAACCAGATGTCGTACGCATCAAATTATAATCAACAAAAGTTCATATTCAGAAGCAAATATCTATGTTGAAGAAAATGAACTCCTTTGGTAAGCAAAACAACAGCAGCAGCAGCAAAAAGTACTCGAGTGGAGACATCATCAACACCGTTGGTTTATCATCATTTTCAGCAGTGGCCACTTAAATCATCGAACAGAGGAAACTCTAGGAAGTGTACGTGGGAAGGTCAAGGAGTTTGTGTAGCATTAATTGATTTGGTGAATGATAAAAAAAACTATATCTATGTTGATAGCAAAGACATTAGCATTTCATCATCTATCATGTTCGAATTAAAATTAGCAAAAGCAGTATTGAATCTAGTAGCATATAGTCGGAATACTTGTTCCAGAAGCAAATAATAACTAGCAATTAAAGCAATCTAACTAAAATATTTGTTCCAGAAGCAATCTAACTAGCAATTAAAGCTAACTGTCACAATAAACAATCAGTATTTGTTACCTTCGACTGTGTTCAGTTGTTCATAACTTCAGAATTCTTTCCACCTTATGAAGCTATATCAACTGAATAATCAGGAATCCTCCGGGTTACATCTCGCTAGTTAGGGTAGCAGAATTACCGTGAGTATGTCCATTATATTGCAGTTAAGGTAGCAGAATTACCGTGAGTATGTTCCTGATATTGCAGTTAAGGTAGCAGAATTACCGTTAATTATTCTTCGCCAGTCAGGGATTGCAAAATTAATATCATCAGAGTGCTTTTGATGATGAGAAACCAATGAATGTCGTCTTAGAGATGTTAAAACCTCCTCTGATGTATTTGACTTCCTTTAATGGCTGGCGCCTGGTGTAGAGCATCCGGTTTGTTGTTCGCAAGATAACATTGCAAATTACAGAGAATGAAGATTGAGACCTCGAATCGTATCAAGAAGTAACAGCAAAACTAAATTACCGTGAGTAAAGATGGGCGTTCTTATTTGCCAGGTAGGATAGCAAAAATTTCCGTGACTGAAGACCGTAATCGCACAGAGAATGGGGTTTTGCCTGTTCACCGGTTAGCATTGCAAAATTACAGCGAGTGAATACTGAGAATGAGAAGACAGTAGGAATAACCTTAACAAATTTACCGAGAGTGAAAATGGCTGAGCTATTACCTTGAGTGAAGAACCCTATGTTCGGCAGTTAAGCATTGAAGATGAAAAGAAGATAGAGTAGTGGTAATGTTTGAGAAAGGGTTAGGGTTATAATGTAGCGATCAAATTATCCGTCTCCAAATAGAGTCGGATTTAACGTTCTCTCTTTATTTGAGAGGAAATTAGTTCTGTCTCCGATTGAGATGGAAAAGTTTCGTCTCTATTTTTCTTTAATATAGAGACAATATTTCCGTCTCCATTCCGTCTTTATATTCAGCGTCAATAATGAAAACAACGCGCCATTGAGTCCCGCACTAATCCGTCTCCGTTCCGACTATTCCGTCTCAATTATTTTAATCAATATTTTGTCTCTAATCCGTCTCTATTCTGTCTCTATATAGAGACAAAAATATTTCCGTCTCCATTTCCGTCTCTAAATCACTGTTTTTTAGTAGTGCGCTTGATTTTTTCTTTCAAGTCGAGCATTTGCTGCTCATATGCTCGTCTTGAGGGGGGTGTAGATTTTATATCTCTATCTGTTTTTCTGTGTTTCCTGTTTTCGTTATTACTGTTTTATTAAGCTAGAAGGGGAGTTATTCTTTTCCAGCTGGACATTTCTAGAACCTGTTAGATTTTTTCCCGCCTAGCTTTCTTTCTCTTCTATATAAACATTTCTCCCCTAATAATGAAAGCTTAAGTCCAGAGGTTTAGTTTTCACCTCTAGTGTTATCGTCTTTGTTCTCTCTTTCATCTCTAACTATCCAATCCTGTAAATTGATGTTCGCGAATCACATCTACACACACTAGTTAATTTATTGAACAACAGTGTATTTAGAATATTATCATGGCAAGATCATCAATTTTCTTTTTCTAATTTTCTTCTTTGAAATCAATAATCTAACTAAACCTCCTTATATACTTGCTTTATCTAGTTTGTCATTTTTTTCCAAGTTAACGTTGTGTATAAATCTTACACTCATTACTTCGAGGGGTTAGTTTTGTGCAATTGCCAATTCTACACTTGGTGAGTCTGAAAAAGCATTGTCAGCCTATTATATATCCTCAAAGAAGTTGGTGCATAATATAACCTGACGCGTCATGTGAAAAGTAATGGATAAGACTTTGCTACAGCTTGACAACCAAGCTTCTATAAACTTGAACAACAAAAACCACAATAATGACAAATAAAACGTTATCTTACACCTGGAAGAAACATCACCAGACATCTTCTAGTATATGCCAGTTTTTATTCCTGTTACTATGATTCTCCAAATCAAGCAAGTAGTGTTGATGAAGATTCATTTCTTCTGCAAGGTCCAATCAGTTATTTCAGTGCAGAATAAACTATTTCTATTGTAAAAAACCATACACTCCGGAGTGGGGGTTTTAAACTCAAGTTTATACATCATGGGGTATTATACCAAGTAACACAACCGTTGGACTATCACAAGATGCCCTACATCTTGCACATTTTGATGCTTCTAAAAATACACTTTCGCATCAGCTCCATATCTTATCTATGTAAGCGAAAACAATTTCAGAGAAAGGTCAATGTGAACACTCTGTTTGAATGCGTTTACATTTGGCCACAACAAAAGCAACTTACATAAAAGGAGAAGATGATCATGTTTGGATATGATAAAGCATCGAATCCATAATACATGAAGATACACTAAATAATTTCACGTCCTTTTTTTCACGCGGAAAATACTCCAATTGCTCCATCACAAAAGCCTATAACTCTATGAAACTTTATCAATCCTAAATTTGTGGTTGTTACTTTTCTTATTACCATATACGATCACATCAGATCAATTTAAACCCCACTATTAGATAAAGGGTACAAATCAGTTTATGCTCCGGTACAGTGCCTCACATTATCATCAATTCTATAATGACATATAAACACTAAAGTAACGGAAAGAAAGACACTATCTACTAAAATGTTAGGTTAGTTAGTTTGTCCCACGCGGTGTGCAAAGTAACTTTATGTTACACTGCAAAATCTCACTCACTCGCTCTATATATCTATACATACTTATAAGTGCAAGTAACCAAGTTGCTTATTTGATGAGTAATTGATTCATAGAGTCACGTTAGCATAATTGAACATCACAAGTTAATTTAACTGAAGATATGGCTATTCTATGGTTAACATCAACCTTGCTAGCTCTCCTCTGCTGGGTTCCATTAGGCGGAAATGCCCAACTAAAAACAGGGTTTTACTCTTCAACATGTCCAAGAGCTGAGACCATAGTGAGATCCACTGTAGAAACCCATTTCAAGATGGATCCTACAGTCGCCCCCGGCTTGCTTAGGCTGCATTTCCATGACTGCTTTGTCCAGGTCTAGCTATATTACTCAAACCCACTGTTGATCACAACATTACAAACATTTATTCATTATGGTTTAAATGTTTTGAATCGGAAACATGGAATATATGTATCAGGGCTGTGATGGTTCGATTCTGATCACGGGTTCTTCGTCTGAGCGAGCGGCGGGTCCGAATCTTGGTCTTAGAGGTTTCGAGGTGATCGATGATGCGAAGGCGAAGTTAGAGTCTTTTTGTCCTGGTGTGTTTCTTGTGCTGATATAGTAGCATTGGCCGCACGAGATGCTGTCGACTTGGTAAGGATCAAAACTAGCTACCTTTTTTCTCTCTTAATTCTTTCTTTCTTACTCCAAATCAACGATTCAATGCTAGAAGAAAGTTAACATTGAACTCTTTTGCCGTGAAATTAATGTCAAGAGTGATGGCCCAAGTTGGGCAGTGCCACTCGGAAGGAGAGACGGTAGAGTTTCTTCAGCGTCTGACTCTTTAAGCTTGCCTTCTCCACTAGATTCTGTCGCTACCCAAAGGCAAAAGTTTGCCTCCAAGGGTCTGGATGATCACGATCTCGTCACACTTGTCGGTGGGTTAATTACATGCAATTAACTCTTCTTCTGTCACACATTATACTCTAGTATAATTGAAGACAAACAGAGATAATATATAGCTAGTGGCATGCTTTTTTTAACTTGATTAATTGGTTGTTCAGGGGGACACACCATTGGCAAAACAGATTGCAGATTCTTTCAATACAGACTATACAACTTCACAACAACAGGGAGATCAGACCTTCATTCAACCAAGCGGCTCTTACAGAGCTCCAGTCACTCTGTCCGCGCGGCGGGGCTGGGCTGAACAGGGTCGCGTTAGACAGAGGCAGTGAGGGCAAATTTGATTCTAGCTTCTTCAAGAACGTGAGAGATGGGAATGCAGTGCTGGAATCAGACCAGAGGTTGTGGGAAGACCCGTCGACGAGGAAAGCCGTGGAAGGGTATGCGGGAAGGTTCAGAGGATTGTTTGGGTTCAGGTTCGAGTTTGAGTTCACGAAAGCGATGGTTAAGATGAGTGGTGTGGGTGTCAAGACTGGTACAGAAGGTGAGATCAGGAAGAGCTGCGCCAGGTTCAACTAAGCTAGAAGCCTAAAAAGAGCCGATGGAGGAGATTGTGGATGCATGGTGTGAAAAAAGGAGAAATGGAATAATATATGTGTATTATGGATGAGCTTCGGTAGTAGTATTGTAAAATTAAAATGTAATCAAGACAAGTTAGTGTATAATTTGGTGGTTTTGTAAGCAGAATCAAGATGCAACTCAACTCATCTATGGTTAAACTGAAAACAAAATCATTGTCTTGTCACAACCTGTAAATTCCTGTGTGATATATCGAAGAATGAAATCCAACCGGTCATTACCACTTTGATAGCTTTGCATTGGAAAGTGTTGAACTCTCAATGTATTGTAATGGAAAAGAAGAGATACAACTCGAGATTTGTTGAGAGAAGGAATTGAAATTATAAATTAATTGTGTGTAGAAACATAATCCGGCAAGTTGTTGAAGACGTCCTCATACTCCTTTGGAAAGGGATATCAATCCATAACTCTAACCCAATGAGTACACTATACTAAAGGAATGGTCTATTCTATTGCAACACTAGTATATATGGCAACGTTTTATAATTCTACACTTCGTTTAACTATACGAACATCTTTTACCAACTAATTTCCTCATTTCTTTAATATATTGTTGCCATTGATAACATAGTTATGTCACAAATGATAACATGTACCATAGTTATGTACATACATGCTACCCTTAAGTGTCTAGCCCTTGTGGCTTAGTCGGTAACCACCATGACTTCATTATCTTGTCAACTTTTAGACCCAGGAGTTGCCTCACTTGAAATCGTTCCTTCATCCAACCTTGGGCAGAGATCATCGATCAAGGCACCTGGTGCCAAATGGAAATCCTGACGAGATTTGGAAGTCTTCATTTCTTAACAATCAAACTGACCTTATGGTGCATCTAGCTCTCCCTAGGAGAGCTCCCATCCAGTACCCTATCAAGGTTCCTTTTCCTCCCACCAATCGTCTCCAAGGGATCCTTAGAATGCATGAGCATTGGACAACCCCAGATGCATCTCATTCTCGAGGTCGTCAACCATCTGCTTGGAAGACTTCAAGACTGCTGATGATGATTTTGGGTGGAAACCTGGCCTATTCTGTCCAAAAGTCCCTTGCGTGCCAAAAGTCCCACCACCGAGGTCAACACCCTCGTTAGAATTTTCAGACTCTGGCCCAGAAGGGTCCTTTGGAGCATCCAAACGTAGGCAAATGTGAGTTAAGTTTCCTACCATCCAGATTTCCTTTGTCTTCAGACATGGTGTCAGCAGCCTCTGGATTAGGATTCTTACCTGCTCCTTCCAGGATCTTCCAGAACCCACAATCATCTTCCTCAACCAGGCTGCGTCCAATACGTATGCCAGAAGCCTTGAGCCAAGGTTTTTAATGAAGGGTACCCTCCTCTGATTCATTTGAGTTTGGAAAATCTTTGGAATCATGAAGAAAAAGACCACAGTAAAAACAGATTGGGGGCATCTTCTCATAAGACAATCAAAGCACTGAAGTTGTCCCTTCCAAAGTGATGAAGATACATTGCAAGATAGACCTGAGAACATCACGTTTGATTTTAGTTCTTATGAACTCTCCCTCAAAATGACCCTCCTAATCGTCAAACTCAAGGAAGGTGCCAAGCTTCAATCCGAGTCTAAGTGTAAACACTTTATGACAAAAGATGTGTAGCACATCCTGAATCCGGACCCAAATCAGAATTAATTTGAACTCATGGTCCTTAGAGGACTTTTGAGCTTCAATTGGTTGCAGAACCATCAATGAGCTGTCAAAAGTCCACGGTCCTCGGTTGATGATGTTATTGATGTCTCCATATTTGCCCAACTCAAACATGAAAAAGTTCTTGCCCACATTCCTTGACCTTGAATTGCCCATGAAATTGCTAGGCCTTGTCAAAAGTTGCTTCCAAAGCACAAACGTTAGTAACTCGAGGAGAGTAAAGCTTACCAAGAATGCACCTTTTGAAGGGATGATAATCATCTGTGGCCAGCAAGTCATCCAGGCTCATTGAGAGGCTTTCTTCTTTCGTAAGTGAAAGATCAACAAATTTGGAGGAGATCTCTTCCACGTGATCATCCGTTTGTAGACTTGTCATGTCTGGGGTGAGTTGCTTGAGGTGAAACAGAGTGGGACAGTAGAAGATGAATGGTCAAAAATTGAGAAGGAAAGGGGAGGGACTTTGGAACCAGGGGAAGGTTAATGAGCCACGCACAAAATGCAATGATGTGCATTTGGTGTCCCAAGGAAAACATTGGGGATATCACCGACTTGGAACCCAAGAATCAGAGATTGTAAGGTGTCACAAGGCCCTCTCGACAAGGAGAGAAAAAATCTTCGAAAGATTATAACCAAGTTGGTTGGGTCAGGCTGTTTAAGTCGGTAAATATGTTGAATACACAAAGATAATGTAATACAATGAAATAAATATCAACAATTTTCATCTCTTGACGAAGACAAAAGAAGGTAATGGGAAAAGATAACATAAGAAGCAAACAAGTTCATACTTCTGCTCCAATTGGACTATCCGAAGCATATCTATAATAAGTAAATAACTACTATTTTACTCAAATATTTTTTAAAAAAAATACTATTATTACTCAAATCAAAGGGAACCAAAAGGATAGAGATGAACACTACTACTGGACAATAAAAGTAGTCACACAACTAATAATGAATTTTTTGAGATACTAATGACCCACTAGAAGAGGAGATCATTGGGTTGCTTGACTGCTTGTGCAACACTGCTGGCAGGCTAAATCAAACACAAATGAACATTTTTTAAAGTAACACATGGTATCTGCTTTACATTTACAAGAGGAACGCAAGTTTACTTGATCCCTTTTTGGTAGTAATGAGAAAAACTCATGAAAAAAATAATGAGCTTCCAAGAGGAACCAAGCACCTGCTTCTCAAACAGCTTGGGTCGGTCCATAATGCACCAGGTTCTAATCTAATACAGGAATTATGAAATAGAAGAACACTATAAAGATTATAGCCTTAATTAAGTGCTTAAAACCACCTGTGAGACAAATTGAAGAGAAAAAATTAAATTTTGTACACCATGAGGAATCAAAATACTATGTTTTCAAATGATATGGACATTAGCTTTTCTTCAAGAGAGATTTATTTTCACCGTCCAATCTTGTCAATCTAAGCCAAGTAGGTTTAATAAGAGGCTGAATTCCAACTTAACAACTTCCTTTCTAAGGATTCTAATAAGAGCTAAGAAAACATATTCCAAAATTACTTTCTTGTGCCCCATATCTCACGCTAATATTAAACCCTATATCTCTCTTATTTGTGTCATCAGTCTATTATTTATTGTAAACTATAAAAAACCTTAGCTCTTTGCGCGACACTAAGATTTCACAGATGACCCAATCAAATATCTATATATGTTCCAGTTAGTTCCAGTATGCAGTTGATACGCAAAGCTAATTGTAAAATCCCAATCTTCAATCCCCTGCTTATGCTCCCAATCCCCAGGGTAGATGACTGCCAACAATTTTACTCAAGATACTACGAGGTAAATAGTCGTCCATCGACTTCCATTTCTATATACGTAATACTTATTAATAATAGTATCAAACAGGTTTCCTCCAGGCCATTCATATTAAAATTTCATCGTTGCTTTAGGCATTGCGTAAGGGATCTATCTAGAATATGATGCATTTCTCATCTCCTAACACTAACACTCACTGAGTACTTTTAAGCATTGAGTCTCTATATTCCTTCCATACTCTTGAGCTACTAGAATTAGAAGAGTTGTATTTACCCTTTAACACTATTTTCTACATATTGTCATCGCTATTAACATTCTGTAACAACCTAACTCGTCATGCAATAATCATGTTTCTAATGTTTCTTAAGCCTTTTCCACTCGTTACTTTAGGTTTGCAAAAGGTTTCATATGAGACAACCTTCATTATCGGGGCGGATCCAAAGATTAAAATTATGGGGTCATTGACAAATAGAAATTTCTATAGTTAATTTTTATGACATTTGTGGGGTCACTAAGACATAAAATATCTACTATTTTATAAAAAATACATTAAAACTTACTATTAATTAATTGTTTATGATATTTGTGGGGTCACTAAGACATAAAATATCTATTATTTTTAAAAAAACTATATTAAAACTTACTATATTAAAGGTTTTATATAAGTCATGGGGTCACGTGACCCCTCTTGGGTCCGCCCCTGATTACCCTTATGGTTCTAAATGAAGGCCTTGCAAAATTGCTCATCGTATTGGTATATAGGTAATAATTAATAAAGGTAGACAGTCACTAAGTACACTATAGGAAAAGGGGTATTTACATACGATCAAGTTTGTATCTTGGTCGTAATTAAATAGTTAATTATGATAACTATATTTTTTTGTTATTAGTATCTTCTTAAAGATCAATTTTTTTCATCATTAAAGAATAAAGTTTGGTCTCAATAAGTAACAGTATATTTTGTCAATGTATGACGCAACTATTGCAGCCAAAGACCATCAAAAAGGGAAATTTCACCAAATACCATTGAGTTTTGCTTATTCACGATATCCACTGTGTTTTTAAAATTACCCAGGATAACATTGAGTTTTTACTTATTTCACCAGATAACACCATGTCTCATATTCTGTTAACTTCTTTGTTATTTTTCCTGAAAAATGACAAATACTCATGTTATTAATTAGCTCACAATGAACTGTCATATGATAAATAAGATACCACCTTAATTTAACTAATAATAGGGTAGTTTAGTCTTTTTTTTCTAGGGATATAACGGAAAAATTAACAAATATGTGACAGAGTGTTATCTGGTGAAATAAGTAAAACTCGGTGTTATCTGTGTAATTTAAGAACACACAGTGGTATATCATGAATTAAGCAAAAACTCAGTGTATTTGGTGAAATATCCCAAAAATAACCTTGGTCAGAAAAAAAAAGAAAAAAAATAGATTAGAACTTAACAGTTCATTCACTTCATGCAAAGGAAACAGAATGCAATTTACAAAAAGAATTCAGGAAAGGAAAATATTTCACCTGAATCAGAAGATTGTTTGGTTGTAACTCAAAACGGAATAAATTTCAATGATTTTGTTGTTTTTTTTGTTTTGGTATATAATAAATTTAATTGTATGTAGTATTATTTAAATATATATTTTATAACATATAATATGGTAATTTTAATTAAATTATATAGTATAATATGGTATTAATGTATTATTAATGATTATTATAGTTATTTAAATACTAAATAGTATCAATTATTATTTTATAGAAATTTATATATATATATAAGATTTATATAAATTATATGATACATATTATATTTATTTGTATTATAACGATAATATTAATTTTATATAAATCTTATATAATACATATTTATATGATATATTATAATATTATTCTAATTATTCATGATTATATTAATTTTCATATAAAATATATTTAATATTTATTTAAATTATAGATAGTGTATATATTTCATTTTATATAAATTGTAAAAAATATATTAATATTATATAAAAAGATACTATATATAATACTATATAAATTTATAGTCTATATATAAGTTTTATTGTGTTATTAATTATATATTAATATTTATTTAATTAAATATAATATATGTATTTATTTGAATTATAAATAATGATGATTATTATTTACAGTTATCATAATATATATTAATATTTAGTACTTTTAAGTAGAGTTGATCATATGTGTCCGGCCGCAGCCCGGTCCGACCCGGCCGTTAAAAAGCCCGACGAGCCCGAACCGATAGGGCTTTCGGGCGGGCCTGACATAAAATTAGGCCGGAAAAACCGGGCGGGCCACGCACATTTTTGAGCCCGTGGGCAAGCCCGGCCCGGCCGATTTTATAATATTTTTATTATAATTTTTAAATAATATATACATATTTAATTTTATATAATATATACAAAATTCTATAAATATATAAATTTAAATAAGTTATATATAATATATTAATTTTAAATAAGTTATATAGAAATATAAATCTATATTAAATAATAATTTTAAAATTTATATTAAAAAAATTAAAAAACCGGGCGGGCGGGCCGGGCTTCGGCAAAGTCTGGAAAAAAACGGGCCTAGCCCGGCCGGCCCGAGCATGAAAAAAACCGGGCTTGGTTTTTGAAAATAGGCCCGACAGGCCTAAAATTTTCCTCTGGCCCGGCCCGAACCCGGCCCGCCCGCCCAAATGATCACCTCTACTTTAAGTAATAGGGTGAATCTAAGATAGAAAGAAATTTGCAACTACTTCCTCTATACGCTAAGCATGAATCACCCTAATATTAAATTGGTGATATCTAAATAGGGAAATTCTGCAAACGAAAAAATTTCCTCCATATTCCACGGTGATTCAGTCATATTACGGGGATTTTCCAAAATTCTCAAATCCCACACTATGTCACTGTTCCAAAAATTTCTCACTTCTCACCGATAACGACGAGTGGTTCCAAATTTTCTCACCGATTACACGACTTCATATTTATTCACCGTCGATCGATTCAGTCATATTCACGATCCAGCAATTGTTTCAAAATTTTCTGACGGATTACACTACGATAGTTTCCAGCAAGGGTGAGTGGTGAGAAATCGTTGAAATTTTCTTATATTACAGTCTACTACGGCTACCCATTTACCCAAGTTCTTTGACGCACTCCTCTGTATGTGCATTCCAGATTCTCATATCCAGCTGCGCTGAAGATTTCAGGAACTGTTGCTGAGTCAATTCTGCATTGGAGAATCACAAGGTTAGGTTTATAAAAGAATTGTGATCCCTAGCCAATGATAATTCTGGTTCCATTTCTATCGATTCAGTAATTTTTCACCGACCTACACTATGATTGAGTCCAAATTTTTTCTCATATATACAATCACTTTATATATATACGAATGGACACACATGGGATTGGACCCAATTACTGTAATTAATCATAGCAGAGAGAGATTCCTGCCAGCCTTTTGTGTTTCATCCCCATAATTCTGTCCTGTGGGGGAGTGAATTTGAAGAATCTGGGGATTCATGTTCAAATGCAGGTAGGGACTTTGATATCCGGTATCTGTACCCTAGATGTAAATATGTTAGAAATTACACCAAACCAGAGTGCTAATCAATCCTACGCGGCCTGAAAATAGAGACTAAGTCTTTATCCAGATTGAAACAGATGTTGCAAGGAAGCGCTTGAATTGAAAATGAGTATGGTGAAGTAGACATTGATGGCTCCTTGGTTGCTGCAATATCTGCTGGAGCTGAAGATGTATTAATGCTGAATAATGGCTGTTTATGTTGCACCGTGAGGGGTTAACTTGTGAGAATTAATGATAGGCGAATTAGTGAGGATGATTATACAGCATAGCATTGGAGAAAGTGAGCCTAACATCAAAAAATATATTCCTCAGCTTCAGTATAAAAGTTCTGCTGTAGTCTTGATTCATTGTTTCCAAGATCCATATAGGATGAGAAATTGCGGAGAAGTAATCTGGGATTTTCAATGCAACAGGATCGACTGGTTTGGTGAAAGGTCACGCTTCCTCATGATTCATAAGTTTCATCAAGACAAGAGAGCATTTCTCAAGATACCACGATCACCCTTGAGCCTCTTTTGAGCATGACAAACAAGAGATGTTCTTGCCTGCGTTTTGTGCTAGAGATAGTTTGCAGTTCTTTCCATTATAACCACCCAGAGGTTTTAAGTTTTCAGACTCACAAATCTTCAGATTTCTCAGGTCAACTTTTCCTTTTCTACATGTAGAAACGAATCTACCATCTTGACTTCAAGTCTTGGTGGATTAGATGAATCACGTATGTTAAATCTGGCTTTTGGGGCTAATATATTGGACCTAGGTTTCTTGATCGTAGCTGCACTTCCCATGGTGAATAGTTCTATATACAACGAAGCTCCACAACCGACTTCAATAGTATTATCAGTTTCTTCAACGATTGCATAGGTGAATATTAATAAGAAGAAACGGAAATTCGATCACATTGTAATCGACACTACAGGTTTAGCGAATCCAGCTCCTATAATTCAGACATTATATGCTGAGGATGAGGTTTTTAATGTCAGGCTGGATATTGTTGTTACTTTGGTTGATTCTAAACATGTGTGGCCTTTACTGGATGAGATGAAGCCAGAAGGAGTTGTTAATGAGGCTGATTGCTTATACTGATAGAATAATTGTGAATAAGACTGATCTGGTTGGAGAACCGAACTCAATACTCTAATTCAGTGAATAAGGGTAGCTTCTCTTTTCTTTATCATTTTGTATGCACTTCTCTTCATTTAATACAGAATTTGTGTATTGTTTCGTCTTCTGCTCACTCCTTTGTTTTAATAGGTAAAAGCTTTAATAGTCTGTTATACTGTATTTAGATTCACAATGATCCTAGAACTTATTTATCCAAAACCAAGTCCACTTTCGAGCAAGTTTGAGGGAATTATAAATGATTTTCCTGTGTACGGGATATTGTCCAGATGGAGCACCAAAGAGAAGCTTGCATGTCTTGTTTGTAATATATAAACTCATTTTATGAGACTAGTTAATGGTGGAAAAGAATGTTTTATGGGTCACCGCCTGTACCTTGAAAATGAATCATCCATGGAGGAACAAATATCTTTTATTTGATGGCCCTATAGAAAGGGGCTTGCCTCCAAACCAATAACTGGTGAACAAATTCTTCTTCAAGTACAAGATATTGATGGCATTGTTTTAAGCAAGGATCCTGCTTTCAAAACAAAGGTCTTATATAAGAAGAGAGAAGATAACCGAAAAAAAAAAGAGTATATTTTTAGGCTTCCATACTGGAAGGACCATTTCATACGTCATACCTTGGTTGTGATGCACATAGAGAAGAATGTATGTGATAGTGTACCGGCAACAATCTTAAATATGATCAATAAGACGAAGGATAACTATAAGTCACGTCTTGATTTAGAAGTATGCGTATTTGCATCCTATCACAAATGGACAGTGGACAGAGGTACCCGATGCCTATTTCACTTTATCTCTCGAGGGGAGACGATAATTTTGTAGGCTCTCGAAGCAATTGAAGGTTCCTGATGGATTCTCTTCAAATATTTCACAGTGTGTTAATATAAAAGATAATAAGATTTCAGGATTAAAGTGTTAGGACCATCACATTTTCTTGCATCATTTACTTCCTCTTGCATTGTGTGCCTTCTTCCAGAGGATATATATGAACCACTTCTCGAGTTTTTCTTATTTTCCAAGGCTTTGGGTTCAATACACCACAAACTATGATGGACTTAAAAGGTCTTCAAGCTTAAATCCCATAACCTTGTGCTAGTTGGAGAAGATCTGTTCTCCCTCTTTTTTCGATGTGATGCTACATTTATCTGTTCATTTACCATACAAGGCTATGCTATGTGGGCCTATACATTCTTATTGGATTTATCCGGTGGAGAGAAACTTGTACACTTTGAAATCGTACATACGCAACATGGCTTGTCCGGAGAGATCTATCGCAGAAGGGTATATTGCAAAAGAATGCATGAATTTTTACTCAAGATATTTGCATAACACGAAGACTAAGTTCAACCGTCTTGATTGAAATTATGATGACGATGTCTATGTCTCGGACAATCTAGGTCCTTTTTTATAACGGGAGAGGTCTGGACGTGGTAAAAAATGGAGACTTGGATGCACAAGAATTAGAGCAAGCTTATATGTGTCTTTAATAATTATGAAGAAGCTAACCATTTATTGAGTGACTAATACCCTTGAACTCTCACTTTTCCACAATATCTATAGTATACATGGAAAATTTATGCAATATATGTTCCATATTCTACGGAGTATGAAGAATCCGAAAAGGACAACCCATACCAAGTGTCTTATAGAGAATGGAAAAGAAATTTTAGTGAATGGTTAAAACAAAAGTAAGCTTTTGAATGATTCAATTTCTTTATATATTAATTTACCTTTATTTAGATACTTGAATTGGTAAATATACGTATTGACAAATGAATGTTATTTAGGTTGCAAATTTATATGAGACGGATAAAAGTGAGAAGACATAAGTCTTGCTTTTATTGTCACGTGGTCCATTAAGATGTGTGACTAGTTTTTACGGCTATGTGGTTAATGGATAGCTATTTCGTACACTATCCCAAGTGGAAAGATCAAGATCACAATGTGGCAGGTAATGATGGTAGTGGGTTACTAAATTATATGGTTGATTAGTTGAAAAATCGAGTTGCAGTATTGAGTGATAGACATCTAGCCTTGTTATGTGATTGGTTTGATATAGATAGGGGACTGAAGGAGGATAAGTACGGGTTTACAAGTGTAGATTACACATGTTTTTGGAAGACTACTTAGTCTTTCATTTTGGCAACTTAAGCTTCTAAGTGTTAATGTGGAAGGTCACAATAACAAGGGTTGACATATTGTGTTAGAGAATCATCTAAGTGACATATATGAGATTCAAGATGTTTATGATGGCTCTATGCGTGAATGATTTGTTATACTGTAAATACTTGGTCTTTTATCATTTTATCTACCTCGATTTATCACTTTGTTTTTTGGAAATAAGCTATAACTCTTTTCAATTGGTTTTAACATCATTGTTATGCTTGTTATTGAACACTATGTGTCTTTACAATTTTTTCAATATTTGTGTGACATACCATCCATCTACCACTTTCATGTATGTACTATTTGTGGTTAAGGGTTGCATTTTGTAGGGAAAATGTTCTCAACAAGAAACAACGTGAAAAAAAAAGAAATGCAAGTGCAACAATTACTTCTAGAACCACGTATATACAACCAGGGTAATGGGGAGGAGCTGTGGACTTCAATTGGGTAGTTTATTGTAGTCTTCTCGAAATGGTGGAAAGACTCATGTTATTAGTGAAGCAAATGACACCCTAGCATCATCCTCAGCCACAAAAGCTAATGTCCATACAGAGTAACATCTTTTTATATTAGAAGAATTTATCGTCCTACTATACTAACTGATAGTGTTGGTATTCAAGGTGAGAATTCTGTGGATCCAATTGAACAAACTGCTGGAATGGATCAAGATGATAATGTTACCTCTGAAATGTTTCTCAATCTTCACTTGTCGAGCCTACTTGTGGAGGTATGCATTTGATCAGTTATATATTTAGTAAGTATTATTGTTAAGTCGTTTATTTAATCTCTTTCACTTGACATTATATTATGTAATAGATAACTCTACTCAAAAGATTTGGAAATCTCGGGTAGAAATTTGTGTAAAAAAGTTGCATGACTTTAAAGAGAAAACAAGCTTCCAGTTGCTTATATGAATGGTCGTGTTGTTGGTGAGAATAGTCCAGATTTTAGTAGACACTTGAGTAAGTTAATTTGTGACCGTAATATATTGTGTGTTAACTTTCACTTTTGGAATGATGTTGATAATTAATACAAGGACCACCTATCGGCTGTTGTGTTAGTAGTAGATTCCGATTCATAATTTGTGTGTTTAAACATTATTTTTGTTGTAAAAGAAGACATTTATTACAATTTTATATTTGAGTTCATAATTCTTGTCGTAGGAAAAAGTTCTCCAA
>CM041776.1:319417796-319542306 GCA_023374045.1 Limonium bicolor | reverse complement strand
CGCAGCCCAGGGAAACCAACTGGTTGAAGAGCGTTGCAGATGCAAGAGTACCGACTTATTCAGGGGAACCGACCCCCACGCAGCTGACATTTGGTGGCGGTCTGTGGAGGGCCACCGTAGAGCTACACCGGACTTTGATGGACAGCGTTTGTAGAAGTGTTGCTGGAGAAGTACCACCCCGAACACCTAAAATAGAGAAAAAGGCAGGAGATCGAGACCTTAATCCAAGGGAGTCAAACAGTTGACCAGTACTACGCGCGGTTCACCAGTTTGTTGGACTACTTGCCAGGAGTCGACTACTCCGACACTGTGAAGACTCAAAAGTTCAGGGGAAGAGGCGCAGGAGAAAGAAGAGAAAGAGTACTGAAGGAAGATGGTGGAGCAACCTCTGGCGGTTACTACAAGAAGGGGAAGAGATTCTTTGATAGGAAGAAGGGGCGGAAGGACTTCCATGGTCAGAAGACGAAGGAGCATGTTCCTCGTCTGACCGGCCAGCCATTGATGCACAGCCATGGAGATCAGCACCACCTAGGAGCAATAAGCCAAACCGCGCCACTACTACTGTAGCGTTGTGGGAAAGATCACCCAGAGTAGACTGCACAGGCAGGATGGTGGGAGTGCCGCTATTGCAAAAAGGAGGCCATCGAGAGTATGAATGCTTTTCCAACCCAGCAAGCCAAAGTTATAAGGGTTCTAGAGGGTCGCAGAGGACACCAGCTATAGAGATTGGAGGACCCAGAGGAGGTCAAGCGCCGCAGACTAAAACCTATACTAGAGGACTGGGAGGACAACCATCCTCATCCGGGAGTCAGAAGGGGAAGGAGTCAGTTCCAAGTGGGAACAACCCTGTACTCAGTGGGAACTTCAGGTGCTGAGACTAGCGCTCAGCGCGAAACCGGTAAGCCTAGAACTTAAACCAAAGCATGATGCTATGAATGGGTGTTTTACGTTATTCAGTCGATGAGACTGGTATGTGTTTTGTGTGAAATAAAATCTAGAGAGACCTAACTTAGGGAACCTCTCACCTAATAGGATGCCTCGACATTTGTTTTCCCATACCTATGAGACCGAGATCACCTGAGCCTATGAGCTAAGGTCGGAAATATCCGAAAGGTAGAATGCCAAGTACTTTGACCCGGCATGAATATCCTACTTAACTATAGATGAACAAATAGCCATTGTAAATGAATGTAGAACTTTGGGGATAGGCCTTGGAGGATTTTATATTCCAGGTTATAGGAGTGAATCAAAACTTAAATTATATATCAAGTGTATGAGTAAGGATTGGGATCCACATGTTAGATTATATAGTGAAGTAAGAATGGTAGATGGAACACGAGTTCCTAGGATACCAGCTATATCATTCTCCATAGGAGATGACGCTGAGTTTTTATACGGTGATCAGAAGAGGATGGATAAGGCAAACAAAGATTATTTTGAAGTTAGGAGACACGTTGATATTTGATGGAGAATCCATATTAGTGTACCCTGGGATTAAGAGTATTAAACCGAATACAAACCGAGATTAGCCTCGGGATACAATGTGCGAGATAGTACAGTGAAGAATAGTAATTTAATTTTTGCTTGGACCGCCGAAGGGCGTTTGTGAGCCTCGATTTTAAACCCTATCCTATGTTGATTAAGTTGATTGGGATCGAGTCGGGTTTTGGGTCCACTTATAACCTAAGGTTAATAACTATGTCATATAACAATAATTATTAAAACCTAAGCTAGCTCACTGGAACCTATTGTGAGTCGCCACCTAATTTTTACCTAGACCAAATTAGGAAAGGAGAGTTCGGGTTCGGGGGCTTGATATTCGACTTAATTAGGGTTCAATTACTTTCATTACCCCTAGAAGTCATTTTTCCTCTACTTAGTTTAATTACGGCTTATTACGAGTCGTTTTAACCTAAGTGCGCGAGCTTATGTTTTTTGTGTTTTTAGCATTTTTTGACTGAAAATAAAAGTGAAAGTTGAAATTACCTAAACTAGGGTTTCGGAGGCAGAATTGGGTCAAATTTTGTTCTGTCCGTAGCCACGGACCTAAGTCCGTAACCACGGACCATAGTAACCTATGTGAAAATAAAAGTCGAATTAAACAGGAAACAAAAATTGAAAAGTCCGGGGCCACGGACAGGATGTCCGTAGGCCCGGACATATTTTAGCAAAACCTAATTTTTTTAAAATTTTAAAATCCCGCCGCCGTCCGTGGTGTCCGTGGTCACGGACAACCCGTCCGTGGTCCCGGACCATAGGTCCGAGATCCCGGACAACCACGGACGGGGGTTTTATGGTGGTTCCCGAAGGTGTTTTCGGCTCAAAATTTATGCACATGTAGCCTGAAAGATGTACAATATGTTAGTAACTGAAAGATCGCAGTTTGAAGTCGAATTATGTACGAAACGTGATAAACAAGTAACAAGGCAGAAGAAAAAGTAATTAGCTATACAGAAGCTGAAAAGGGGTGGTTTGAGCCCAAAATTTAACATAGAGTTAATGAGGTTGTGGGGAGTTAGAAAAGTAGAGTTATAACATGTTTTTACCTTCAGATTCGTGGTGCTTCTTCACGTCGGGATTCTTCGGAGGCCTCGTTGATGGCGGATCCGGAAGAACTTCGAACCCAGCTTCTGATTCCTTGTTTTTCTTGATGTTCTTCACGTTTTGGAGCTGTTTTGGTGAGGGTTTGATGATGGATGATGTTTGTGGAGTTGAAAAATGTGTTTTGGTGTTGATTTTGGTGAGATTTCGGTGTTTGATTGTGGCTCTGGAGTTCAAAACGTGAAGAGAAAGAGACGGCTGCCTTCTTTGAGAGTCTAGGGTTCTTGAGGTTCTCATTTGATCATGGGATAAGGTTCCTTATATAGGCTTCCTTAAAGATAGAAAAATCTGGTAAAACCGAGATTTACCGACGTTTTTAGCTCAAGGGCTTCCAAAAGGAATTTGACCATAAAATTTTATACATGGGTAAAGGATATATTTCTGATTTTTCTAAAGTTGAATCGAATTTTTTGGATATTGGAATATTTTTAAATTCAATTTCTCGTCAGATTCAATCAAAAATTGCTAGAAATTATTGGAAATTCAAAAAATCAAAATTCCAACGCCATTATGCCTAGAATGTCATCGTATATCATGGGTTAAAAATCAAAGCATTTCAAGCTGATTTGGGCATCTTTCGGAGGAGAGAGAAAGCCTATAGGGTCTTAGGAGCCTTAAAAATACGAAAATGCCCCTGACAATGACGAAACTGCTCCTCATGCCCTGGAATGCGCCGATCGAGCCGGAATCCCCATTACATGATTGAAAGTCTCACAACACCAAAACCTTGTAGACTCTATCCAGGGGGGGTCAAAATTTTGGGTATAACAGATTGCCCCCCGTCAACTAGACTTTGTAATGGATGTGAAAATTCTGGTTGATGCTTGAGTGATGCCCCAAAATTTTGGATTCCACAAAATCCTTCATGTTGTCCGAAAACCGCGTTGACTTCGTCTAGCTATTCGGAGGCACTGACTGCCTATGCAGCAAAACGTTGTCGAGCTATTCTAAGGCGCTGACTACCTATAGGTGAAAAATGTGTCAAGCTATTCTAAGGCACTGACTACCTAGGTGACAAAAATGAAATAATTTCAAGCGGTTCTAAGGCGTCGACTACCTATATATACATGAAATGATGCAATGTCAAGCGATTCAAAGGCGTTGACTACCTGTAATAAATGAAATGATGCAATGTCAAGCGATTCTAATGCGTTGACTACCTAAGATGTGAAGACTGGATGGTATGCAAATGCAAGAATGCCGAAATGCTAATGATGCTAATGATGCTGATGCGGATGATGTTGATGATGCTGATGATGCTGATGATGCTCGGATGCTTCTGGGGACCGAAACCCGTGCCAATGCTCCTGGCTGGACCCAATGTGGACTTATTGCCATCGCCCCCCAAGCCGGTGTGCAGGGATAACTCCTGGTAAAAACCTGGGGACTTATTGTCTTTGCCCACCATTCATTGATCCCAAAAATAAGTTGACATCACAAAAGGAGGATTTATTGCCATCACCTCACCAACTTTCTGTCGCCAGGTCTTGTGACGTGCCTGGATAATGCACTAGGTCTTATGACGAGCGTATATAATGAGATGAATGCAATGTGTTTGATGAGAGGGGTAATGCTAGGTCTTACTACGAGCCTAAGGGAATGCAACTAGGGCCTATGACGAGCCTAAAGGATGGTTCTAGGTCTTATGACGGGCCTAAAGATGGATCTAGGTTTTATGACGAGCCTAAAGATGGATCTAGGTCTTATGACGGGCCTAAGGATGGATCTAGGTCTTATGACGCGCCTAAGATGGTTCTAGGTCTTATGACGGGCCTAAGATGGATCTAGGTCTTATGACGCGCCTAAAGATGGTTCTAGGTCTTATGACGGGCCTAAAGATGGTTCTAGGTCTTATGACGGGCCTAAGGACGGATCTAGGTCTTATGACGCGCCTAAAGATGGTTCTAGGTCATATGACGGGCCTAAAGATGGTTCTAGGTCTTATGACGGGCCTAAGGACAGATCTAGGTCTTATGACGAGCCTAAGGATGGTTCTAAGTGAAGATGTGTTAGGTGTACGATGAATGTAGAAGGATTAAGGCTTAAGGAAAACCTGGAGATGGTAGGGCTTATGACGGGCCTGAGGATGTTGAAAGTGGATGAAGGGCTTAGGACGAGCCTGTGGATATTTGAATGTGGAGGAAGGGCTTAGGACGGGCCTGCGGATATTTGAATGAGAGGGGTTTAAAACCTTTGGGTTTCGGGTTTTTTGGGCCTCCATCGGTGTCATTGTTGCAATTGTTGGGACAACATTGGCCCCCAGTATTCTCCCTTAAGGCAATCTGAATTTCAGGACTTCATGGCAATCGATCGTTCCGATCGATTGCCCCCAGTATTTTCTTTGATTAATTGCGCAAAAACAAATCGCAACCTCACAAGGTCAGGGTTTATTTTGATGTGGCGCCTTCTATCCTACTCCAAAGTGTGTTTGCACTCGTGCCCACCTTTTAGTCAAGACATCTCGACCATGAATTTGACATTTGTTAGATTTACACTTTCAACCTGTTACTTTCACGTGATTGGATACACAACTACTAGGTCGGAAGTCTTTTGAGCTTATAACGTGGCTATGGGTGTAATGAAAGACAAATGGATGATGGAGGAATGTTTAGGATATGTGGGGATATAAGGGTGACCAAAGCTGCAACTTGCACCTTCTCCCGGGCTTTCTTTCTTTGTCTTGAAGTCGTTTGGCTAATTCGTGATGACTTCGCCTATGAGCTTGGAACTCTGGATTTTTGAGTTGCACTTCTCTCTTTTTCTGATTTGGATTGCTTCGAGGCTCTTCAGGTTTGCCTTTCTTTGAATCTCTTTTCGTTCGGGGTTCTTGTGTTTCCCGGTTTCGAACTTTGAGAGCTTTTTTCGATGTTAGCTCATTTGGATCTGTGCCACTTTTGGGGCCATTTGCGGATCGCTCCGTCATGCTGGTAGCAGCTTTGCTTCTTTGGACTTGTGAAGTTGCTATTCGGAAGTCGGCTCCTTGCTTCCTTTGGTCACCAGGCCGGTTGTTCTCATTGGCTGGCTTATTTTGTGGGGCTTGTAGTGTTGTAAAAGAGGACGTATACAAAAAGCTCAGCGAGGGTGCCTAGGTGTAATGTCAGGGTTCACAAGCTTTGGCTGTGTGGTGTTGTACCTAGGTGCTTCGTCATTCCTGATAGTTGTGTATCCGTTCTTTGTTACTTTTCATAGGTTTAAGCGTAAATTTACAAATTGTCTCCTTCGGTTGGAGTCATGCCGTTTACCTCACCTTTGAATGTGACCTCTCTGGAGTCGTGTAAAAATGACACGCTCTTTCGCTCTTGGTTTTACCACTCGAGACACTCTGGCGAAGTATACACTCAGAGACATGCTTGCACAAACGTTATCGTTCCTTAACTCAGATTGCCCCCAGTATTGTTGTGGGGTTTACTTAACAAACCTTAGAATGCCCAAGTTATTTATGGGGGGTGATTGCATGTGTGATAGTGAACGATGGTGGTGAGTGGTGAGGGGTGATTGCTGAATGATTTTTTTGTTCTTTCGGCGGCAGCGGTCTTGGTTTAAGCTTTGGTGAAGTGGTGGAAATGATGGATGCTGTGTGGTGACTGTAATGGAGGTGGTGAATGCTTGGATGGGAAAGTGATTTTGTATAAGAGTTTCACAAAAAACAAAGGTTTTTCCTTTTGTATGTTTGCATACATGCTTATGAGAGAGAGAGAGAGAGAGAGAGAGAGAGTTTTTCCCTTTTTTTTTTCTTCCTTTTCTTTTTTTTAGCACATGAACGAATGTATAAACATTAGAAAAAAGAACAAAGAAGAAATTTTATTGATAACCAAAAGAAGTAACAATGACATCACAAGCACCAACTAAATGGGGGAAAAACTAAACTAGCTAAAGAACTAAAGAAGAAAAACAAAGGAAAAAGACAAAAGCTACGCAAAACAACTAAAGGAAGAAGAAAAATAACAAAGACTCCTAGTGATGTTCCGGCATAGGATTCCAAAGATATTCCCGCGCTCTGAGAACTGAAGTCCCTGGTCAATCAGGTCTTGGATCTTATGTTGTAGGGCCCTGCAATGATCGGTATCGTGACCTGGTAACTGATGGTAGAGGCAGAAATGATTTGGACTCCTGCCCAAACGGGTGACTCCTGGTCGGGGCAGAAAGAGGCTGTAAGATGTTCTGCTCTTGGAGCTTTCAGAGCATGACTCAAGGGCCGACCGATATCTATGAATTCTCGTTGACTGAAATCCGGTCTTGGAGGTGGTACTGCTCGATAGCTCCTCCCTTGTTCCCTTGGTGGCTGGACTGCATTCACCTCGTACTGTCCCATGTACCTTTGCGGTGCGCTCTGTGGCGTAAGCTGCGCTTGAGTATGAAGCTTGTCTGGTTCAGATTTTGGGAACTTTGAATTACTCCCGGATCCTCGAGGATATCCAAGCTTTAGGTCTCCCTTGTGGATCTTCTCCTCCAGAACTCCTACCTGGCCCATGAGCATATCAAAGCTTGGAAAGTACATATACTTTAATTCATCATTGTACTTCTTTTGCATGTTTCTCAACAATCATGCGAATTTGTTCCTGCTCATCCATCCTTGTAGGCATGCTACCGCCTTCCTCCTCCCACCGCTTTATAAAGTCGGGCATGGACTCACTTCCCGTTTGGCGCGTGCTGGCGAGGTCAGACCGGGTGATCTCCAAATTTTTAGCTACTCAAAGTGAGTCAGGAAAGCTTCACATATCTCCTCATATGTCTTGGTGTTCATTTCTCTGAGTTAGGTACCACCGTTGAGGGATCTCATCTAGGTATCGGCAAAAGACCTTGGCCTTCTGCATATCATTGAGCTGTAGAATAGACATCTCCGCTCAAACATCACCAAATGAATTTGGGGATCGGTCGAGCCTTTGTAGAGAGCCAAGGTGGGGAGCTTCAGCTTCGCAGGTAGCTCAACGTCTGGATAGGATCCATGGAGAGATAGTCAAAACCAGCAGGTTACCGGCCTTTTCCATGCGCTCAAATACGCCTCAGAGCCCTCTGAACTTCTGCAGCTAACTGGCTCCCGGGAAGCACCGCCCTCGTGTCCAAATTGGGTGTCATGTCCCTCCAAGGAGATATTGTCCATGCCATATAAAGGATTGACAAATCCTTGCAGCGGTCTTTCTGGTCTTGCCGCCTCCAAAGATCCTATTTTCTCATGGAGCTCAACTGTTGTGCTGCCGTATGCCGTGCCTCCAAGGCTTCAATAGCAGCTTGATGTTTCCGTACCAGGCTGGCTATTCGATCCTGCTTTCCTGTCGGACCCTCAGTGGTTCTGCTTTGGGCTACCATTTCCAACGCGGCCAACTTATCCACCAGCTTGGCAATTGTGTCCACATATTATTTTCGAGTGCCTGGATTGCCTCCTGGTGCTTCAAATCAAAACTTTTCATGAGCTCTCAACAGAGGTGTTCTGGTTTTCACCCCTGCCTGCTGATCCTCCTGAGAGATTTGCATGTGCCTGGACCGACTACATGTCAGATGAGCTGGAGTCTACTCGGGCTGGAATAATGGAAGTGGAGGAGTAGGCAGTTGGGTCAAACGTCCGGAACTTCTGTCCCAGCGCCTTTCTGAAATCTTGCCTTCTTTCTGTTTCAGAACATAGAGTACAAACAAAAACCATTAGGGCACGGGCTTTCAATGATATGGAAAGATTTGCCTCTGAGGGCCCTTGTGTTCTAATTACAGGACTCTTTTGTTTTTTTGGACTGTTTGGGCCGAGCGGGCCGGAGATTTTTGGCATGTGAAATGGGCCAACAATCCTAAAGGGGATAATGGAACCTTCAAGCTTATTCTAAGAGGATGACTTCGTGGAGGTACAGGCACTTAGGCCACTGAAACCTTCAAGCATTTCATCCAGACTGGGAGAGATTGATGGATCGATACAGACATGGGCCTGAGGCCCAGGAGAAAAAGAACATATGCACAGAAGTCTTACATAAGGAGGTGATGGAAATGTCCTCAAAAAATAACTCAGTCCAATGGGTACAGATCGATCCGGAGAGGTGCTTGGGGAGCGGGCCCAGGTCACCACAAAGGAATAGGGCTTGCACGCTATTCTCTTGGGCTTCCCCACTTTTTCACATCATCTAAAGGTGTGCGTCTACGGTCGGGTCTTTGACTGACCAAACAATGGGCTAGGTAAGGGTACTGCCAGGAAAATGCTTGGGGCTAAAGCCCAGGTATTAAGGGGGTGTGGTTAGACGACACCCTCCTCTTTTCCCCCACTTATTCACATCACCAAAAGGTGTGAGTCCCTGACAGGGGACCCTCAAACGGGTCCCGGGGTGAAATTGGTTTATGTGGACCCTCGCTCTCGTATGATGCAAAGGTATAGAAATTTAAATTGCGCACAAAAGTAAATAAAAAATGTAATAAAAGCCATAAATAAACATTTTCAAGTTAAGCCCTCTTTCTTAAAATTAAACAAGTTAAAATTAAGAAGTTGTCCCCAGCAGAGTCGCCAGTCTGTGAGCCTCGATTTTAAACCCTATCCTATGTTGATTAAGTTGATTGGGATCTTGTCGGGTTTTAGGTCCACTTATAACCTAAGGTTAATAACTATGTCATATAACAATAATTATTAAAACCTAAGCTAGCTCACTGGAACCTATTGTGAGTCGCCACCTAATTTTTACCTAGACCAAATTAGGAAAGGAGAGTTCGGGTTCGGGGGCTTGATATTCGACTTAATTAGGGTTCAATTACTTTCATTACCCCTAGAAGTCGTTTTTCCTCTACTTAGTTTAATTACGGCTTATTACGAGTCGTTTTAACCTAAGTGCGCGAGCTTATGTTTTTTTGTGTTTTAGCAGTTTTGACTGAAAATAAAGTGAAAGTTGAAATTACCTAAACTAGGGTTTCGGAGGCAGAATTAGGTCAAATTTTGTTCCGTCCGTAGCCACGGACCTAATGTCCGTAACCACGGACCCTAGTTAACCTATGTGAAAATAAAAGTCGAAATTAAACAGGAAACAAAAATTGAAAAGTCCGGGGCCACGGACAGGATGTCCGTAGGCCCGGACATAGTTTAGCAAAACCTAATTTTTTTAAAATTTTAAAATCTCGCCGCCGTCCGTGGGTGTCCGTGGCCACGGACAACCCGTCCGTGTTCCCGGACCATAGGTCCGAGATCCCGGACAACCCACGGATAGGGTTTTATGGTGGTTCCCGAAGGTGTTTTCGGCTCAAAATTTATGCACATGTAGCCTTAAAGATGTACAATATGTGTAGTAATTGAAAAATCGCAGTTTGAAGTCGAATTATGTACGAAACGTGATAAACAAGTGACAAGGCAGAAGCGAAAGTAATTAGCTATACAGAAGCCAAAAAGGATTGGTTTGAGCCCAAAATTTAACAGAGAGTTAATGAGGTGTGGGAGTTAGAAAGGTAGAGTTATAACCTGTTTTACCTTCAGATTCATGGTGTTTCTTCACGTCGGGATTCTTCGGAGGCCTCGTTGATGGCGGATCCGGAAGAACTTCGAACCCAGCTTCTGACTCCTTGTTGTTCTTGATGTTCTTCACGTTTTGGTGCTGTTTTTGTGAGAGTTTGATGATGGATGATGTTGTGGCAGTTGAAAAATGTGTTTTGGTGTTGATTTTGGTGAGATTTCGGTGTTTGATTGTGGCTCTGGAGTTCAAAACGTGAGAGAAAGAGAGAGGCTTCCTTCTTTGAGAGTCTAGGGTTCTTGAGGTTCTCATTTGATCATGGGATAAGGTTCCTTATATAGGCTTCCTTAAAGATAGAAAAATCTGGTAAAAACCGAGATATACTGACATTTTAGCTCAATGGCTTCCAAAAGGAATTGACCATAAAATTTTACACATGGGTAAAGGATGATATTTCTGATTTTTCTAAAGTGGAATCGAATTTTTTGGATATTGGAATATTTTTAATTCAATTTCTCGTCAGATTCAATCAGAAATTGCTAGAAAATTATTGGAAATTCAAAAAATCAAAATTCCAACGCCATTATGCCTAGAATGTCATCCTCTATCATGGGTTAAAATATCAAAGAATTTTAAGCTGATTTGGGCATCTTTCGGAGGAGAGAGAAAGCCTATAGAAGGTCTTAGGAGCCTTAAAAATTACGAAAACGCCCCTGACAATGATGAAACTGCTCCTCATGCCCTGGAATGCGCCGATTGAGCCAGAATCCTCATTACTTGATTGAAACATCCCTCACAACACCAAAACCTTGTAGACCCTAACCAGGGGGGGTCAAAATTTGGGTATAACAGTGTTATCAAATGTCCAAACTTACAGTAACTACAAATTATGACCTGCCTAAATGACGAGCATATGTCATGAAAAAGAATACATTAATTAATATGAAATACTTAAGACTACATAAATTGTCAAAAGGGTTTGTTGAAGACCTGCACGTTAAGGACAAACATTGAATTTATGGGATACCCAGGCACTGAGCTTACCGCCCAGTGCGGGACTGGAAAAATTTACAAGCCTTTATTAACTTCGCGAGGAGATAGTGCGAAACCTTGAAATATGACAATAGAGAAACAGAATCTCAAAATATATAACTAAACATCCATCATGGATAAGCACGGGTTTTAAATACCCAAGCAAATACCAGGGGTCTCAGCTAGTATCAATTAGTGACACACTGGTGGAACGCGAGCCATTAATTACGGTCCAAAACCGTGTATAATTACGGTTCTGGACCGTAATCTATGCGGGCGTCATTAAAGATGGGCGACGTCTTTAATTATGGTTTTAAACCATAATCAAAGGCCCTTTTCCGTCCCGCGTGTCATTGACTTTACATTACGGTTACTGGTAAAACCGTAATGTAAAGTTGACACTTTAGATGACGGTTTTCAAAATAACCGTAATGTAAAGTCTTTTGGCGCGCGCCCAAAGGACTTTAGATTACGGTTATTGTTATAACCGTCATCTAAAATGTAATTTTTTTTATTATTATTTTTTTACAAATCTACACAATTGCAACAGAGACAGAATTGTAACAGATAAGAACATAGGACATCAGACCAACAAATGTGCAGAAACTGCGCAATTGAACCACCTGAATCAAATACCAACAACACAAATTCATTCTTTGCGCACAATTACAACAGAGATAACATCTAATATACACCAGATCGAAAGTCTGTTACAGAATAAAATTGCAATTCATTCTCTGCGCAAAATCCCCAATTGCATATTCAATCTGTTACAGAAATATTCAACAGAGATACAATTGCATATTCAATCTGTTACACAATTGCAACAGAAATATTCAATACAGCAGCTAGAATCTGTTACAGCAGCAGCAGCTAGCAATTCATTACAAAAAATATAATCTGTTACAGCAGCAGCAACTAGCAGAATCAGAGGGCTACAAAGGTAGCAGTGTAACCTATACATTGTAGATACAGCTAGGATGACTCCCAGCAAGAAATAGCATAAAACAGAAGCGTAAAACAGTACAAAAACGGTGCTGACAGAGAAAAGAAAACTGGAAAAACAAAAATCCTCATAGCAGCATCAGAAGCTAGCTAGTCTACCACTCCATCTAATAAAATGGCTGACATGCTCTCTCTGACATGCAAAAAGTCGTTGGATGATAAGTCGAGTTATTGGCAAAATGCTCTTTAATCTACAACAAGAAAAGGAATGGAAAATAAATGAGATAAGATAAAGACACAAAAATATCTACCGAAAGAATTAAATACAAGACAACGTTCGTATTACCTTGTCTTTATCATTCTTAAAACTTGGGAAGTACGCGCAGAACTCGTACATATACCGCATCACGTAGTACCCGCAACTCCTAGAGTCCTTTTGGGTAGGGCACTAAATCACCAAAATTCACAAATGTAAAACAATGTACAAAGATAATAGCAGCACGAATGAAATACATGAATTACCAAACCTTGATGTTATCGACGGTCAAATCACCAAACTCTCCCTGTGGGTTTTTTTGTAAAAACTGTTACATATATTAACAAAAGCGTTGCAAATGAACAAGTACATTAATTTTGGTTCAAAAAACTTACAACAATTAAATAGTAATAAAACTTACTCTTTGATTAAGTCTCAGTGTGAAATCTGTCCACTGCCCTAGTGGATCTAGAACGAGTAGAGTAGCGGTGGCAGCGCAGAATATAAACAAAGCCCAGTGGTGGCTACAATGTCAAAAATACAAAATGAAATGAGAAATGAAGGTAAAAAGTTAGCTAATTAGTATGTAATTTTATATCAGAACTCACGTTGGTGATACGGCATTAGAACGAATAATTTATTCTGTTGATCAACAACATTGAAGCAATGAATCATGTAATCACAAAACCTCCTCGGGTCCCTAGTGACAGAGTCGTACGATAAACGCTCCGGGCACACCGCAGTAATGGAGGTCATGTCCTTCTCAGCAAACATCTCTCAAGCAGACATCTATTATATCACATGTATATATAAAAAGTTAGCCAATGCAACTTCATAGATACTTATTCTATATGTTTTTACAGTATGAGGAAAGAACACTTACAATAGATAAGCTTGAATAATGTTAATGTTCAGATAATCTCCACACATCATCTCTCTGATGTCCTCAAAGTTGATTGCCGTGATCATATCTTCTTCGTAGTGAAACATCGACTTGGAAGCGTCATCATGAAGTTGTTAGTTTGAGATGACTTCAACATGATCTTGTCGTAGAGATTCATCTGCTTGGCCCCCAAAACATTAACAAGTTTTTGTGGCAGTGCGAGTTTATTTTTAGGTGCCTAGAAGTCCTGGTGCGACCCCGGACGGGCGCTGGATTCTTACCTTTCGCACCCCGACTCACTGGATTCTTACCCTTCACACACAAACAGTAAAGCATAAATGTAAAGATAATTACTAATTGATTATTATAGTAACATTAAACATTTATCTAGAACATACCCTTGTAACTTCTGACAGGATTCGCCGGCGCGCTGATCTCTCTCTCTCTGGGCCGGGATACGCGGCGAGGAAGCTCAGGGATCTCAGGATTCGCCGGCGCGCTGGTCTCTTCTAGTCTGGGCCTGGTTACGCGGCGAGGAAGATCAGGGATCTATAATAGATTATATTAGACACTTAATGCTAAATAATGCATTTTATTAGATACTAAATGGTTGTCAAACAGTCTTAACCTCATCGGTGACAACAATATAATGCTGGCCAGGGCCATTTATGTCTCCCTTCGCTTCGATCAGCGTGCATTGTTGTCAAACGGCCATTGGGAAGGTATGCATGCTCAAATCCATCAATGATCAGGTCCAAGGTCACACGAGCGTAGAATGGGGTAGACGTACGAAACTGATGAAGCGTGAGTGGACCTGATGGCAACACCGTCCGTAGGCCGCATCTACAGGGTGCCCGTCTAATGGTATTTGGAGACGGCCATTTTGTTGTTGCTCCTTCAAAAACAGAGATAATACTGTGAATAAATAAGTGAGTCCAATCTAATACTTTTTAAATGACTTTATTAGGAGAAAAATAGTTAACAAAGCTAACCCGGATGTTGGCAAATGGGTACGAGTCAGCGGCCGGAGCACTACTAGACGAGGAAGACAGTCGAGGAGATCATGCTGCTGCTGCTGTGTAGTCGCATGTGCATCGAATTCAACGCTTCCTGCAGCCTCTCCTCGAAAGCCCAGCGCTCAGCAGCCAGTTTCTCCTCATTAGCTTGGCGCTCAGCAGCCCACTTACGCTCTACCATCGCCTCGACTTCAGCAGCACTCATCTGACCCTTCCTAGCAGATGGCGGAAACGTGCTTCTGAAGTACTCTCCCCCAAATCCTCTAACACGCCCCGGGTGATCCTTTCCAAGTATTGATTGAGAGTGTCATCTTGAGAAGGAGGAGCGTGTTGTCTACTTCTACTTCTCCTCTCTGTGCCGCTTCATACTGTCCAATTGTCAAAGAAGTTAACACTAAATTTAAGATCGACAAACACTTGAGTATATAAGTAAATTATTTAACAGCCACTTTCAAATACTTACAATTTGGTTAGCCAGTTGTTCCATCGCAGCATTAGATAATATCCTCTGACCTTCGCTGGTCGTTTTCTTGGCGTCCCAGCATGTACATCTGCACCCTCCTCGCCTCAGAGACATCCTCGATCGGGCATTCACTTCCATCCTCGTTCCTCCGTGTCAGCAAACCAGCTTCTATCCACATGTCGAGGCTGCCCACATATCCCCTTCGTCCCATGGTGTGGGGGTAGAGATTAGCTTCATGGTTTTGCCGTGCTTGTTCTTGTATTCGCTGTTAAGAAAGAACAACAGAAAATTAATTAAAAATCAGGGATAAAGCATTATGAGCATTAATTAAGAAAAGAGTACACACAAACATACCCTGAACTCGGGGGTGGCGTGCCGCTCAACGAACTCCTTCCACTCTTCTTCAGTGATCATGCCATTGTACACAACATACGGCGGAGGCTCACGTGGGGGCACCCTGTTGATCCAATGCTCAACCAAGTAGTGGCGGAATGATTTAGCTTTGCCGGACACCAAAGAAAGAACGGTCTTCTTCACTTCTTCTGGGATCTTGTATCGTTCTTGCACCTTCTTCCAGATGGTCTCCTTAACTTCTTCCGGGACTTGTTTCCATGTGTGGTTGATGCAGCAATGTGATCTGGCCAGAGTCCCTAGCATACTAGCGAACTCTGACCTGCTGCCCCTACAATACCTCCCATACTTGTCCCACAGAAGACTAATCTGATCCGGTTTCTACAGTTTCAACCCACGGGTCGGACCTCTACCTCTGGGTCTCTAAGTAGCACTCGTAGAAGGTGCACTCATGGAAGGGCCAACAGCAGCAGCGGCAGATGTAGATAGGCCAACAGCAGCAAGCGGCAGATGTAGATAGGCCAACAGCAGCAGCGATAGAAGGAACCGGTACCATTTGCTGCTCATTGTCGAACTCACGGCAACATAAATCGAACTCTTCATCAACCATGTCCTGATCAGCCATGTCCTGATCAGCCATGCCTGCAAGGATTGAAATACAATTTGAATTAAATTAAGCATTTCATAATGGTCATATACAAGCAAGAAATAAAAGAGTGTTAATTTCATATAAATTTTTATAGTAATAACTTACATACACCATTATCTCTCAACCCACATTCCCTCGTTATGGTCTGATCGTATATACTCACAATGACCTGTGACCTCAGCCTCTTCCAATGAAATAGGAACAGTTGGAGGTTCATCTTCTGCATCATACTCATCCTCATCAACCACACCATCCACACCAACTATTCCTCTTCTCCCTTTAAGCACAACAGACCATTTAGGATTACAGGGATCAGTTACATAAAATATCTGCTTAACCTTCGTCCCAACAACGAATGGCTCAATCGTGGGAGTAGCTCTAGACAGATCAACCAGTTTCATACCGTGCTCCTCCTCACAGTAGCCATGATTGTTGTTAACCCAGTTACAGCGGAAAACACACATTTCGTAGTTGTTGTAGTCCAATACCCAGATGTCTTGTATAACACACGAAATATGATTGTTGTACTGAGACTGGACTATGACCCACGACACCGATGTCATATAAGTTTTGATAAGCTTCAAGCTCTACACCACTGTTTTGATTCGTTGACTTCTGATCCTGACGTTCTGTGAAAAAGGTGAATCCGTTGACATCGTACCCCTCATAAGAAATCACATCTAGATTTGGTCCAAATGCAACTACTTTAATTAGTTCAGCCACATTCGTGGACTGATCGGACAACACTCTGTCTTTGAACCATCGGACAAATGTCCTATTCTGCTCATTTTGTAGTCTAACGTCACTCATGTTTGGATATTGTGATCTTAAAACACACAAGTGTTCATCAAAGTATGGTTCAACATCTTCAAGATGACTTAGCACAACTAAATGAGCTTTGTTAAGAGTGTCTATGTCAATTCTTTTCAGTTTCCGTCCAACCGTGCCAACACCCTTCAATCTGCCCTCGTGTCTAGAACGTGGAAGTCCAATGGTATCGACACCTTCTAGGTAATTGGTGCAGAAGTCTCAACTACAACTTTCACTGTGATAGTGCCCTCTATAATACTACCCTCTGGGTG
The DNA here is from genome assembly GCA_023374045.1 of Limonium bicolor. NCBI lineage: Eukaryota > Viridiplantae > Streptophyta > Magnoliopsida > Caryophyllales > Plumbaginaceae > Limonium > Limonium bicolor. The sequence goes on along the minus strand of CM041776.1, from coordinate 319,525,622 downwards.
ACGACGGTTCTTCATTTCTTCTTCAGGACACCCATGTACCTTTCGAACGGATACATGTAGCGAAGGTACAAAGGACCACACATCAGAATCTCTCTTACAAGATGCACGAGGAGATGTATCATTATGTCGAAGAACGATGGAGGAAAATACATCTCCAGCTGGCACATTGTCACAATAAGATCCTTTTATAATTTAGACAGAGTGTCCACATCATCAGAACCTTAGACGAAATGGATTTGAGGAAGACACTGACGTTTGTGATTGTGTGTCTGACAGCATCCGACAAGATCCCACATAGTGCAATTGGCAAAAATTCTTGAAGTAGGACATGATAATCGTGAGATTTCATTCCTACTAATTTGAAATCTGTCATGGACACTAGGTTTCTTATGTTTGAGGAGTAACCTGATGGCACCTTGATGTTGTAAAGGGTACTGCATAGACTATGTTTCTCTTCTTTAGACAGAGTGTGACAGGCAGGAGGCAAGAATGTGCGTTTTCCACGTTCTTGCGGGCCAAGCTCTGTTCGTATGCCCAACTCAATTAAATCTTTTCTTCCATTCAAATGATCCTTTGTCTTTCCTTTTATGTTCAAAAGGGTGCTAGTGATACTTTCACCCACGTCTTTTTCGACATGCATCCCATCGATACAATGTCTAACCTCCAGATGCTGCCAGTACTGTAGTTCCCAAAATATTGATTTCTTTTTCTAGACACTTTTTTCACAACTTTTGGTTGGCGGCCCGAAGTTGTTCACAATATTATCCAACTTTTTGTAAATCTCTGTACCTGTCAAAGGCTGGCGCACCACGCTGTGATCAGTTTTCCCATCGAACTCTTTCACCATTTTCGATACTTATGTCCTTTTGGAAGCATTTTTCGGTGGCCCATATACACGGTTTTGCCACTATGTTTCAAGCGAATGCTACAAGTGTTTTCACCACAAATCGGACACGCCAACACCCCCTTGATTGAATAGCCTGAAAGATTACCATAGGGGGGAAATCATTGATTGTGCAGTACAACATAGCACGAAAATTGAAGTCCTCTTTACTGAATGAGTCGTAAACCGTAGCCCCTTCATTCCACAAGAGTTGTAGATCCTCTATCAAAGGTTGTAGGAATACATCAATTTTGTTGCCCGGTTGCTTTGGACCTGATATTAACAAAGACAACAAGATGTGTCTTGGTTTCATGCATAACCACCACGCGGTAGATTGTAAATAACCAAAAGCACAGGCCAGGTACTGTGTATGCTACTCAAAGTACCGTAAGGGTTCATCCCATCCGTGCACAAGCCTAGCCTTAGGTTTCTCGGTTCGTTACCAAACTCAGGAAATTTTACGTCTATGTTTCTCCACTGTGGTGCATCAGCGGGATGTCTCAATCTGCCATCCTTTTTTGTGAACTGAATGCCACCGAAGATTCTCTGCGTCTTTCTCAATGGAGAACAACGTCTGAACCTTGGAATGATGGGCAGGTACCACAGTACCTTAGCTGGTGAACCTTTCTTACTACCGCTGATGTGAGTTTGTTGTTTCTTATACCGTGACGCTCCATATGCTGAACAGCTTTCAGCAAATTCATCCGATTTCCAAACAGCATGCAACCATTTGGACAAGCATGAATTTTCTGGTACCCCATACCCATTGGGCACATCATTTTTTTGGCTGAGTACGTAGTCGTTGGTAAAACGTTGTCCACCGGAAGAACGTATTTCAATAGTTCCAGGAGGTCAGTGAAACTTACGTCGCTCCAGCCATGTTTCGCTTTCAAGTTGAATAGCTTGAGGACGACACTCAACTTGCTTAACTTGTAGGGTCACACCCGGGGTACAACGGTGTTTTGGATGAATCAAACAAATTTTCATACTTGTCTGGCGTGTTAGAGTAATGTCGTTCCACATCTTCGAGCATAGTCTCAATGTCATCATCCCAGAAATCTGGCTCAACGTTCGCTGTAACGTCTTCTGGATCACCAGCAACTGTATCATCTCCAAGTTCTGTTTCTGTGTTTGCCTGACCATTATCCCCTTAGTCAGGCTTAATAACATCGAACGCACTCTGACCATGCCATCGGATTATGTCTTGGAAATCTTTTGTAAAACCACGGCGGATCAGATGTTCCTTAATTGTTTCAACGCCGCGATATCTCAGGTTGTTTTGGCAGTCGATACACGGACAAAATATGTATCCCTTGTCTGTAGGTTTTAGATTTTTCGCCACACCGTGCATAACTTATCAACTCCTTCTAAAAACTTGTCATCCAAATTTCCGCTGTAAATCCACGAGCGTTCCATCTCCTTCTAGCTATTTATATGAAGGCAGGCATTTCATACCGTCACGTCACCCGTGGCAGAGTCTTTACACTTTTGTATCTTATCAACCTAAATCCATCCATAGTATTAAATCCCACCGGTGAACGTGTTTTTAATATGTAATTTATTGAAAATTTCGGCAGTATCTCCCTACAGTTCTTCAAATGCACGATATTATGATATTAATCAATAATATAGCATTCGAAGAACAATAAGAGATACTGCTAAATAATCAATAAAGTACATATTAAAAGCACATTCACACCCTAGGTGTGTGATTTAACAATCGTGGACAGTCCCGACAGGGACTGTCGAAGATATACCTCTATTAGGTATATCTTGGGCGGATAACTATGTTTGGTAGTTTGTCAAATATTATATGTATATATATAATCTTACCTCTAGTAGACGATTAGCCGATGCTAAGACGGTTGAGGTCGGAAGCCTAAATAAAGTCATAGTCCTGATGCATAAATGAAAAATGACAACATTAGAATTCATCAAAAAATCAAGGTTAAATGCTAGCTAAACCGCGGAAAAAATCGACAGCATCTCCCCTATATTTCTAACGTCTCCAAATCAGTTTTTTCAAGTCAAATTCGCACGCACCATCTAGAACTGGTAACATACATAAACTTATCTTCACTGATGTATTTAGTTTACAGAAACAGAAGTCTAAGTTTTTAAAACTAAACAGCCCCAACATCTTCTGTTGCCCTCTACTGAACAGATTCACACAGCACTCAAACAGAAATAGAAACTGAAGAAAAGAAAACAGACAGACAGAGATGTGTATGACTCCTCTCTGTTTGTTGTCACGTGTTTGAATTCTCAAACCTTTCTAAACTGTCGATCCTGTCAATTTGGTGTGTTATAAAGTTTCTAACTCACTAAACCAAGGCAACTTTGTTACAGATGCAGAATTAGTCAGAACCTGATCTGATAGGAACTGAAGCTGAAATCCAAACTGAAATCAAAAAGAAAACTGAGTTGTGTTCTTGCTTTCTTCCCTGTCTGTTTTTTTCTTTCAACTGATTATCTTCTCCTAACTCCTTACCCAGTTACTTAAATATTCCATTAAGCTTTTAAATCCAGACCAAAACTCAAACAAATTGTTACAGACACGGGATTAGCAGACCTTGAACCTGAAGCTAATGCCCAACATTTATGAAACTGAGATATGCTACGTTCTGTTCCATTCCCTTTTCAGAATCGGTAATATACTTGAACTTACTTTCTTTCCTGTGGCAGTTTTAAGTAGTAGCATTTTTAAACTACACTATTATGTATTAATTGTAATACTAAATGCTAAGAATAAAAAATACAGCAGTTTACAGATTGGTTTGCAAAGTTACCGTAACTAAGCACCGAAGTGGGCAAGTAGTGTAGAAATCAGCCCACGAACTAGGTCGCAATTAACTGTGAATCTGGGCACAAATATATGAACAAGGTTAGAACATTTGCCATTACACTCTCAGGATTCGATACAAACGAGGTTAGAACTTGCAATCGAAATGCATGTATATGAACAAAGTTAGAAAAAACGACAATCATCGATCGCATACCAATACGCGATAGAGACGTCGACGGTGAGACCAGTGGTAGATGGGTGGTGACCGGCGGCGATGGGAGTGACAAGGTGGTGGAGCGACGGCGGCGATGCCGTTAGCAAGGTGACGGGAGAGAGGAGGCGATTTCAGTGAGGAAGATAGCGCGAAAGAGAAGAAGAGTTACTGTGAGTAGAGTGTGCAGAGTGTAGGCAAATTTTTAAAAAATGGACTTTAGATTACGGTTTTACATGTAAACCGTAAACTAAAGTCACACTTTTGTACATGACGGTTCCCACAAAAACCGTAATCTAAAGTGTAACGAAATTAAAAAAAATAGCGCGATAATTATTTGGCATATGTTGGGTTTTAAACTAGGTAACACATTAATATAAAGTTTTTATTAATCTAAAATACACTGGTAAAACGACGTTGTTAAATGCAATCTAAAGTGTAACGAAATTTAAAAAATACCGCGATAATTATTTGGCATATGTTGGGTTTCAAACATAGGTAACACATTAATATAAAGTTTTTATTAATCTAAAATACACTGGTAAAACGACGTCGTTAACTGTAATTTAGATTACGCGCGGAGTCGAAAAAATCAAATATACGGGAAATATTTTCGTCAGGTCAAAACGACGTCGTTGACTATTAGTCGGAGGTTGGCGCGCCTTTTTAGGAGGGACTTTAGATGACGGTTATTAGTGAAACCGTAATCTAAAGTCCGTTGACCGTAAAGCGCGCGTCAACACGGGACTTTAGATTACGGTTTCACACTAATAATGTCATCTAAAGTCCCTCCTAAAAAAGGCGCGCCAACCTCCGATCGATTATTGATTACGGGTTAATTCAATCATCGTCGCTAATTAATTCCGGCCTTCCTATTAATCACGGTGTCTGTTTAAGCCGTGATTAACCACCGTCATTAAAGGCTCGCGTTCCACTAGTGACAGTGCTGGACTCCTATTAATAAAGGGGAAAACAAACTTTGAATCTATATTTTTTGAAGTCGGGAGAACTACCTAATAACAATACCAAATGCTATATATACATATAATTTGGAGGATGTAAACCTAAAACGTTGAGGAGTATTGATACATTCAGGGGCTAGTATCATTAAATATACCTACCCTATTTAAGGCACATGTCCCCACATCCTTATGGTTCTATATGAGCATACGTCTTCCATGACAGCTCAATTTATGAATGCGAATAAGGGCGCAAGAAATCAAATAAGGTTAACCCCTATGTAATATAAATTTTTATATAAACATGGTAACGAATACTCTCCTTGACACTTACAAAGAAGGTAGTATAAGTTACATTAAGAGTTTGAATTAATATATACACTAAAGTGAGTGGAAGTTAAATTTAAAAGTAGGAAAACATACCCCTTGGCTTGTAACAATTGTTTTACACGTAAACCTTCCTAACATTATATACAACCTCTACGAATTTTAGATCCTCTATTTATTACACCTAATCAACCTATTTTTGAAGCCATTGAGTTTGTGGATTAATCACGTTTCTAAAAGATAGAAACAAACAATAAGCTTTAATTATCCTGTTACCGAACCGTAGGATTCAAACTAGAAACCCTTAGTTTTGAGATGGTATTAATATTAAGAGATACTTAACCTAGGTTGAACATATGGTTCACCTGATTCATGGAGATCGAATGGTGTAAGGAAACCAAGCTTTTAGGCGGAGGAAATACTTGTGGAACCATAATTGTAGATCGGGTTATAAAAACTTTTCCTTGGAGGCTAACTGTGACGGTCTTTGTTTCATGTAACGATAACCAAGTATAGGCAATAATCAAGCCCTGGTGAATTAAATACTAGATGAGCCTTTTAAAGAGAAGAGGGTATTCAAAGGTATCCAAGTCCATAACTGAATTTATTACTTGTATGATGGATTTAAGAGTTAAAATGATTGATGAACATAATTATTAGACAGTATGTACCTAGAGGTTTTAATAAGAATTTCTCTTTTTATGCCAAAAGGAAAAACTGGCTTCCCCGCTTGATTATTTGATCAATCGGAACTTTAGTTTGAGGAACTTAGTTCCGGGGATTAAGGAATACCCTAGATTCGAGTATAGGTTATAACAGATATTGGATTAGGTGTATAGTGGCCAAGAGGAAATGTAGTACTCACCACGTCACAAAGTTTGATAAGAAAAATTTGGAAGATGACAATTACGTGATTGTTTGATATTTAACGTGGGAGGTCGAACTTGATCCTGGTCAGATCAAGGGAAAACCAAACACAAAATGGAGTGGAAGGATAGTTCAACATTGACGCTGACCCCGTCAGGGTTGAATGATTCCTGAGACTCCCTACAAGTGGTCACAATATTTCTGTGATACGTAAGTATTTATTCTTAAATCTAATATAAAATTTGACTGATAAGCATGTGTGATGTAGAAGGTGTAAATTAAGAGTTAAGTTGTCCAGGTTACCCTGAGGAGATTAAATAGCTAAAACAACTCCGCGTATGTCGGAAAAATAGTCAATTGTGAAGGAAATACTAACTATTATTATTCCATGAACCATGTTAATAAATTAAATATGAGATCAAGAGACAATTACCTATAATAAGAGTATTCTCAAGCTAGCTTATAAGTTATGGGCATATAGCAATCTGAAGGGAAAGATCGACTTTAAGTCTTTCTTTATGAATTCAAACCCAATATATTAAATGGGAACCTACCTATAAGCATGGTAGAATACAAAGAGTAGAAACGTTATACTAATACTCACATGATTGATTCACAACCGCAAGAACACGTTCAATTGAGAGGAAACTATACCTTGTTAGAAACCTTAGCGGGAACCCTACTGTGGTATACCTGATGAACAAACAATAGTAATCATGTATATACTACCGACAATTGGTGAATCAATAATATCAAGAAAACTTTCTATAATATACATAAGATGCATGGCTCGACCATAGCTCATACTCTACATTGGAAATAAAAACCGAATAGGGTGACAGTAAACTCAAATACCAGAATCACAAGATGATGACCTGAAGATCAAAGAGAGGGATTTTAAGTATGCCCCAATATTAATTCAAGAACCGAGCACTGACGATTACAACTATAAGAGGCGATTTATGGAAGTGTGTGTAACACCCCTACCATTAATACATGCTTACCGTCCAATCTCCTTACACATCAGATACACGCAGCGGTTACTTACTTACATACAATGGGTGATACAATGCCGTTAACCACCCACGTGGCTAACAAGGCTACTACTACTGATTACAGCATCGGTCTGATGGACCGGAATCCCGAGTACTACACATCTATAATACATACTCCATTCATCAATCAATTGCAACAATGCTCCATTCAATACTTACTCCTCTTCAATCCATACAATACAATATACTTCACCGAGTCTACTAGGGTCCTTATACATTTATAATGTCACTTCCAAGTTCATACATACTCTCTAGGAGTCTACCTCTACCCATTTTCTCACAACTACTTACTTTCTAAGTACAAGGGTGTGCCTCCGGTCTCTTCCTTGACCATATTCGTTTCAGGTACCTGCACACTAAAAAAAATGTCCCCCGAAGGGGTCAGCTTTCGCCGAGCATGATAACCGCATACCCCCGAAGGGGTCAGCTTTCTTCATACATACGCATACATACTCATACTCATACTCATACTCATACTCATACTCATACATACTTACTTCTTACTCTTACTCATGTTAAGCCGGTATGGCCTCTGGGCAGGGACTACACCGTCCCCACCACACCACCAGGATTTACTTGGTTCACTAATCCAGGATGCTACCCACTTAAGGGATTTGGGCCGTGGACCAGCTTACGAACCAGGAATCGGATCCAACCTCTTGTGTCTCCTCATCCTCACGCGTGGCCGAAACTATATCGGACTTCTACTCATTCCAATTTACTCACTTAAGTTAGGAGTTAGGTAGTTAGGAATTAGTAGAAGTCAACATCCAACCACATACATAAATACATTATTCATATACACATCCATACCAATACAATACATTATACAAGTACACTACAAGGTACAATTACACATCATCTTCATTCATACATTTCATGAATTATACAAACTATTGTTTAAGACAAATATCGAGAACAATGTAGACAAGCACAAGTAAGTGCAATATAATCCGATTCGTGCATTTATCTTATTAGGTGGTCAAATAAGCTCACAAATCGGGGTAACCAGATTAGGATACAGGGCATGAAGAATTCATACCTTTCACCATTGATTTCGGACTCACCGACTCCTCTTCGGTGTTCGACTAATCAAATCCTATCACATACATACAGTCGGGTGGTCAATTATCCATAACTAACCTTACTCATTACTTCCCTTACTGTTTCCCAGTTTATACTTACTATCCCATTGTTATTCAAATTCATTTACTTAAGTTACTTACTTAAAATTATTTTCTAAACTTGTTCATGGCCTTAATGACCTTTAAACATCATCAATCATGTCTTAATTAACTTATAATATCATTACCCATCCTTACCCAAGCTTAAAAATACATTCTGGGTAGTTTTTGTGTTGGTCCGGGTTGGTGTCCGGGTTTACAAACCCGGACCAACTCGCTGGAACAACATACGGGTGAAAATTAGGTGTGGTCCGGGTTTAGGGCTGGGTTTACAAACCTAGACCATACATTGTTATTCCTCTCGGGTGAAAAATTTGGGTGGTCCGGGTTTGGGGACTGGTTTGCAAACCCGGACCATTCCTTTGCAAATCTCTCGGGTGTATTTTTGGGGTGGTCCGGGTTGTGTCTTGGTTTGTAAACCCGGACCATCCCTTTGTAAAACTTTCTGCCGAGTTTTCATGCTAGTCCGGTTTGTGTGCTGGTTTGCAAACCCGGACTAGTTACAGTATTGCAACATATATAAGTTTTTGAGCTTGTTTTAATTCCAAACTTCTACCAATCTCTTCCCTAATATTTCTATATATAATCTAGCATGTTTTAAATTTGTTTAAGCATTTTAAACTAGCCCAAACCACTCTCTAAACTCCTTTGTCAATATCTGTTCACTTACATATTTTTCCACTGTTATTCTCTTCTCTGTTACAGTTTTCTCCTTCCACAATGCTACAGATTTTTCCTTAAATCTTTACCATTCAATACTCCCTCTACTAATGCTACTCCTAACATCCTCAATGCATTGCCTCAATCCTAGCTCCATCCTAATACTTAAATTCTCTTCCAAATCTGTTTCAAGGTGTTAAACCACTCACTTTGAATTCTCCAAATATACCTGATTTTTACCAAGGTAGTTTCCTCCTCTTACACAACTAAATCCTCCTATTTCCATACAAATTTGGGCAGAGTTTCCCCTATATTTTTAACATTGCACACATACATATTAGCTCACAATTACTCATTCACACAACCTGTTTATTCAAGATATTAATACTTACATTCCAACTTCACTAATACACAATGACTTCCTGCACATACATATCCATTACCCAAAGTTTTCCCAAGCTTTCAAACATCATTTAAAATCTTCGAAACTGTTACATTACTTTTCCTCACTATACCACAACATACTTATTACTCATTCCATAAACACTACTCATTTCCAATACTCAAAACTGTTACACTACACCATACAAACCTAACTCACGGTAAGGCATTTACCTTGTGATTTTTGTTCCTCTTTCTTTCCTTCCCTTCTCTTCCTTCCTTCTTTCTTTCTTCTTTTCCTTTCCTTGTTCTTGGTTCACCAATTAGGCAATGCTACATCCTATATCCAAGATACTAATGAGTATCTAATTTAACACTTAAACCCTAGAAATTTACCTTAGAGCCTAGGAGCATATGTTTAGGGTTTATGAGTGACTTTACCTTTTTCTCACTAGATAGAGTTCTTGACTAGCAAGAGGGTAACATTTCCAGCTCCAAGGAGAAGCCAAAACGGCTGGAATCACAAGGAACAAGAGCTCACATTTTAGGAATTCTCATAATGCGAATAAGAGCTAGAAATGAGAGATTTTTCGGATTTCTTTTTACCTCAAACCAACAAGATGAAGAAGAGGCTTCCAATGGTGGTTTCAAACCTTCAAATGAGGAATACCCATGGAGATGAAAATGGTTATTTTTGATTTTTGAACAGAGGGGAATGTTCTCCTTGACAAGAGGATTCCAACGGTACAAATTTTATGATTTTTGGAGGAGATTTGAGTGGTCAAAGATGGAGGAGAAGATGGAGTTTTTTTGTTTGGCTTCCTAAATTGCCATCGCTGAAGCTACCAGAGGAAGAAGAGAAAAATAGAGAGGAGGGAGAGGGGTTGTACGTGAGGGTTGTGAGGAAATAAGAGAGTAAGAGAGAGAGTGAGTAAAGTAACATGTTACTTTTGCTTTTTAGTTTACTTTTGCCTTTTTATTAATGAGGGAGAATTAAGAGAGTGAGGGTGAGGGAGTCACGGCCACACACACTGCACACACTCACATTTTTAATTTCTATTTTCAATAGTGGACACACTTATTCATTTTATTTACACTTTAACCCCACAACTTCCCGTTTTTGACAGTTTTTACTATTTTCTCGTTTTCTTGATTTTATTGGCTCTAGACCTTCACTAAAGTTTATTAGTGACTATTTGGTTAACCAAAATTATTACGAGTCTATTTGACCCGCTTAAAGTCGCGTTTTCCCGGTTCCCTTGAAAACGCGCTTTATGATTTGTTTGTGTTTTTAATCCATTTTAAGGATCCGTTTTCTTTGGAAATTGTTTCCTTGTATTATTTAGGCATCATTAAGCCTTAATAATTCATATAATACGCTAACCGAGGTCTCGTACCTCCTATGGTCATTTAACGCTTATTTAGCGTTTTTTCGCTTTTCAAGCGTTTCTTTATTTCTTTTGAATTTATTTTTCCTTACCAATATTAATTAGGTACCATTAGGCCCTTAAATACGCATTAGATTAATTTCAATCCCTATATTTAAGTTCGGGGTATTTCAATCTACCCCCCTTAAGAACTTTGTCCTCAAAGTTGTTCGCGGTTATGGGATTTCTATACTTACACATTTATACTTGCCTAATACCGAAGCCATACATTCCTCTTCCTTACAATTCCCAAATTCATTACTCAATGTTTCTCCTTTCCATACCATACCAATGTACAATAATTACTCCAATCCATATTACTATCAACCGTCCGGTTCCTCATTACAAACTTTATACATGCATACTGTGCAAAGCTATCCCCAAAGCAATGCAATACGCATCACAATCCCGTAGGCACTCAGGTCATCTCGACACAGGACTCCTCTATGTCCTGTTGCCCTTGGAATAATATAACATGCTACACTACTATCTCTCCGGTATAACTTCCAACAATTACTTACTCTCCAGTCTAAGAAAAATTCTTTAACAACTACTAATTAGAAATCTTTCTAAAGCATACAACTCCAAATTCCAATTTGTATTCATTACTTCTATCCTATGTGTGATTCTTGTGACCACTTGAGGGGAGCTTCAAGAATCATTCGACCCTGATATGATCAGCATCAATGTTGAACTATCTTTCCACCCCAATTTGTGTTCGGTTTCCCTTGATCTGATCAGGATCAAGTTCAACTTCCCACATCAGTTTGAAACAGCAAATAATTTAGTTGTTTTCATTTTCTATCTTTTTACTCTTTCTAGTCGTGATACGAATTCATACATCTCCAAATGATGGAATCAATCCATCGATCATCCTCACTCTACTTCCCAAATGCTTTACTCCGTGGTTCAATACCTAAATGCTCATTTCACCAACCTTCACTACTTCCATCTATTACTCTCCATCATCCTAACTAGGGGTTACCATACTTGTAAAACTTAGTTGTCCTCAATTTACTTCCAATAATTTACCTACGATTCCACTACTCATAAGCTTCATTCATCTACTACTCTCATTCATTTCGTACTACTTCTTCAAAGGCTACAATACTTGTGGAGTTCCGTCCACTACTCATTACTCTTCTTTACCAATACTCTTACACTGGTGTTACAAGATGGGTACATTCATCCTATGGTGTTTGCATATCTAATGCCTAGTTACCATAATTACAATATGAATGAATACTTATGTTTATTTAACATAATATCAATCATCAATTTGATTCTCATTTGTGCTATGCACATTACGGTTTATGTGTTTTATTCATAAAACTTACATTCAGCGGTTTTCGCTCTACCCCCCTTAAAAGGGATTACGCCCACGTAATCTACCATATGTTATTATTATTAAACATTGGTTTAATCAGTTTGGGCAAACTGAAGCGTTTAGCTTCACTACGGTATACTATAGAATATGCTCTGGTCAAAGGGTCTTAACCATACCAACAGTTTAGTCTTTGCACCAAGAGTTCCTATATGAGTTTATTTAACTCATCATTAATTCGGTTCTAGCCTTTTAGGCTTTAAGGCATTAATAGCCAATTTGCTATACTTACTAGGTACATTAATCTCCTAGCTAGGGTCCACTAACTTCTGCTGTGCGACCCTGATAATCTTAGTACTTTATTGCTCTTTGGTTATTCCAAATGTGCTACTCATAGCCTTTTTATCCCTCTATTGTGGGAATAAGGTTTACTAACAGTGTGGTATTCTTTTACCGCGTTTAAACTTAATGAGTTTAGATTATAACCAGCTCTCGGGTTATCTATCATACATACTATTCGTACTCCCACAATTTTTCGCTAAGTTCCTCCGACTTATTGTCGGGTGAGGTCAAGTCACCACCTAACTGTAGTGCTTCCTCTGTTGTCAGTTGTTTCTGAATTATACCAGTTTTTCTGGTTCAGTACAAGTGTTCTTTACTTGTATGACCTTGCATTTTCTATGCGTCGGTCCTAGTGACTTCCTTACATCTTCTTTCACCTTTTATTCCGATGGAATTCACATCTTGTGATTGTTAGTGTGTGTTACACTCTTCGTGCTTCTTTGGCCTTAGGCCGCACGGTTTTCTACTAAACTTGCTTAACTGGCTTATGCCATGTTGTTGGTGAAAGAAAGGTTTACTACGATTTACATTTCCTACATTCCTAGCTATCCCACTTGATCATTAGCTGCACAAGTGCAATACCAAAACACTCAGTCATACAGAGTGCAGATGTAACACCCCTACTCTAATCGACTCCTAATCATCTTACTTAATAATATAATCGCAGCGGTAATCTCAACAAGTCAACTACTGGTGTCACCGTTCTTACTCGCCCATACGAGTAATAACGTACTTCCTGATATATTCTTACATACGAAACATTTTCTCGCAGTGACAACAAGAGATAGATCTAAACTTCCCAAACCAAAATATAATACATTCACAGTGAGCTTTCTAAGTATCCAAAACCTATACACATTTCTAGATTCGTATCAAAATGCAACAGTGCATGTTAGAATAACTGTAATCATACTACCCAGCGCGTCACTCTCTTTGCCGGCACCGGAAGATGCATACCTGCAAAAATGGTAGTTTGTGGTATGGAATCAGCCCCCGCTGAGTATGTTATTACCTGACTGTCATGCACCCTCGGACCATTCAGTTATTTGGTCGAGAGCATGCAAACCATTTTCATGCAAATAGTTTAATATTAGAACTGTAAAGCAACATTATATTTACAGTAAACTCAAATAACAAATAAGCCCCCGGCTCCACACATCGCATCGTAATAGACCATTGAAAGCGTTATAACGCTTATGAGTATGTAGACTCCACTCCAACAACACCTGAAAGTTACATAGTTGAGTACGGCAACTCGTTCGACGAACAATCCACAAAATCCACACACGAGCACAGTGACTCGACTCATCCAGTTCACACACAGATATAAGTACAGTTTATTTAATTAATCCAATTCACAACATACACTTATGAGTACAACGACTTATACAATCAACACCACCAACATACCACACATAACCACACAGCATAACCAATGAACAACAAGGCGAAACAACGAGAATTATAAACGAGTATGAACTCTCGTCTTTGGCATGCACGCCCAAATAATGTTCACCTAATGTACGAGTTAATAAAATCGTTCGTAATTGTTCAGTCATGTCTATTGACAACGTCTCATTAGAACGACGTGTCTCTAAGTTACCCATCTCTTTGGCGGGTCACCCACGGCAGTAGCCACTCCAGCGGTAGAGTCTCCGTCCTACGAACAATCTGTAGTTCGTTGGAAATCTATCCTGATACTTACGGTTACCACACGGTATCCTAGTATCGTTAATGGATCACATTTCACAGCAAGAGCCACATCCTCTTGATAACTTATCTATACCATCGCATCATTTTATTACTTTCCTTAACACAATAGACTAAGGTCGTTAGTCCAATCCTGAGTATGTCGACTCGGGATCCAGTGTTAGATACGAGAGCGGCGTTAAAGAGGCCAATGCTCCGTATATAAGTCTCAAATAATATATATATCTTATTATCCTGATGCTACAACGTTTACTTACGTTCCTTATGTTACACATACAAGATAGCATCACTGCCGCTAGTTCGTTTTATAATATGTTCATATATACGAACGGTACTGTTATCGCATGACAGTAATAGTAAAGCAGCATTATACACAACTCAAGCATCTTAATTCACACAAGCAGACATTCAATCTTATCACAGATTTTCACACAATGTCTGAACTGAGGAAGTCCTCAGAGACAATCAAGCCACATAAATAACATACCGTTCACCCTGGTGTATTACGGTGGAGTATGAATCAGCAAGATCCTATGCTCCGTGTGTCGTCTCTAACAGTCTATACAATACATAATGCTACTGATTAGCATACTGTATAACAACACAAAATTCTACGGTACCCCGTACCGTCACTAATAACTCCCGGTTAACCCCCCGTTATTAACTGTCAATGTTGGTCGGGCTTTCGGTTTAACTCGAGATTGGAAAAGTGTTACATTACATGCGTAGTCTTATCTCGTATATTAACATACTTATTGTTGGACTTTGTTATCGCATGTAACTTAAACGTATCTTTGTAGATCGTATAGTTTGTTTCTTTATTGCATGTATGATTCTTCGTCATGCACTATACATCTCACCTTAGTATTTATTTTTCTAAGGTTAGTTTTTCCAAGTGTAATGTTGTATAATTCATATGTACAAATACTTTGCATTATATAAATCCTTATTATTTCATGTACACTCTTAACATTAGAATTCCATATCCAATGTTTATTATTCATTTCCCTTCATCTCATATCATTTTAATTGTGGTAACACATAGTTATTGAACTATACTATATTTTCCACACTATGACATATATTTATTATATATATGCATTATAGGGCTATTTATTATATGGTAAGTCATTATAATATATTTCATTCTTTTTGATGAATACCTCTTATATTATAAATGTTATAGCTCTTATAACATAAAAACCATATTATAAATTTCATTCCAAAATAGTAATATTTCCGAACAGCACCTATAATTCCCAAATATTTACAAAATCCACCACATAATTTATATAATTTATATAATGTTATATATAGTTATATAACATATATTATGACATTTAAGTCATTAAAACAATTATAACCTATAGTTATATTTTGTTATGAAATCCAAACAGCACTTAAACTCTCGGTTTTTAATTAATTCCCACCAACTTCCATAATTTACAAATCAATCCCAAAATATATTCCATTGTTACACTTATAATGTATACCTTATATTATAATCCTTAAACCTTAATATAATTATAACCCATAGTTATAATTTCTCCAAAATACGAGCAGACCCCATGGTCTATTTAAATTTAATTTCCACCACTTAACTTTCTATATTCACCAATTTACTCCATTTTTAAACATATAGTTTCTAATATCACCAAAACTATATATTATACATATATCTTCATAAAACCTTATATATAATCCCAAAATTACCAAACCATACCAAAAGGTTATAAATATCATTATTAACCTTATACTTTCTCTAAATCTCGGTTTTACCACATATGTTACCCATGTGTAACAATGTTATGAAATATCTATAATATACCTAGATAATTCATATAAACGCCAATTTACCCAAATCAAGATCAACTTCTAAAAATCCCTAAAAATCTAAGGTTTGTACTAAGCTCCATTAGTACCCCTAGTTTTCGGAAATCACAATACCACCCCAAACTTATAAATTTTTACAATTTAATTACTATCTTAATATAAAGTAGTATTTTAATTCCTTAAATTCTCCAAACTTGGTCAAGGTCTCCTACATAGTCAACTTTGACTACTAATACCAATTGGGACCCAAACTTTCGGTAATTACCAACAACACCCCATGCTTTTCTATTTTTACAATTTTTTTACCCAAAACTTTATAAAATGTTATACTTTTATTAATTCATTTAAAAACCCTAAATTGCTCTAAATTACCCACGGCTTTCTAATTCCTTAATAATTACGAATTTGCCCCAACTTTAATTATAAGCATAAATAAAACTAAATAAGCTTATAAACTTAAATTAAATTGGCCTAATGACATGGCCTTATTACAACCTTGATCTTGCAAAATAAATTACACAATAAATGTCTCAAAATATAGCATATATATTCGGCCTCTCCATGGTTTAATTATTTTTCCACATAATGTCATAATTGACCATTATGTTAATTAAATCTCTTAACTGACTAGCTTAATTTATCTTAGCCATTTTTTTTACATTTTTAGGTCAATATGACCTATATATGTATATTCACACTCTCGGCCATATATATATATTTAAAGATTACAAAAATCATAAGTTTAAGGTGTTTATACCTTGATTTATCCTTGTATAGGCTCGGTCACTTGTAGGAAAATTCACCACTTGATTTAGACATGTTTAATACACAAAAACAAGATATGGTTACACTCCAAGCTTGAGCTTAACCATAAGGAATAATTAATGTAAGATTTAAGGCAAAATTCACCTTAAAAATGCGAGGGAAGTTCTAGGTATTTTCGACCTGAACCAAACACACCACAAGGTGTTAGATCCACCATATTGACATAGGAAATAGTTAGATCTCGAAATACTACCACTACCTGTTTATTAGGTTTTACCAACCTTGGAAAAATGCCTTAAAAAGAGATATTTCCTAGTATCTTATGTCAACTTCTTCCAAATGACTAACCAACAGATTGAGAGAGTATTCTCTAGGATCTCGGTCACCCTTGCTCCAAATGACTAACCAACAGATTCTACATGAAAAGGAGAAGAAGATGAGGCTATGCCCAAAGTTTCACAGCCAAACTCGAAGGTAATCAAAAGTTATGAGCTTAAAGCACATTTTTACCTTAAAATGTAGATTTGAACAACCTTGGTCCCTCTACTGGTCTCAACCGAGTTTAGCTCTTGTTCTAACCTTAGAACACTGAGAATAAGCCATAGGAATAGATGAGCCACGAAATTTAGGTGTTGGTGGTGAAGATGAAGAAAAAGAGCCAAAAATGACATTAAAACACTTACATTAGGAGCTTAGGAGCTAGGTTTGTCTTCAAGCTCAAGAACAAGTCTTGAGAGCTCCAAGGAAGAAGGAGAACTCGGCTGGGCAGTGTGGAATCGGACAAGGAAGGAGGAGAAGGTGGGAAGGTAAGTAAAGTTTGAAATAATGTAAAAAGTAACATTATTTTCTAAAAGTAAATGCATTAGGTAGCTTATTGTCAATCAAGAAATATGCAGCCTCCTCTCTTATTGCCAGCTGGCTGCCATGGTCCAAGTGGGTCAATTAGTTGACCATTGACCATACTTGGTCAATTTGACTCATGCGGGCCCCACTTTAGGGTTTTATTAATATTTTAATATTAAATTTGTAAAAATTCGTAAATTTCTGGAATTAAATTCCTAATATGATATAATATGATTATATATCATATTTAAGGGTAATTATAATTTTTAAGCCCATCAAAAATCAATTTAAAAGGCAATCTCACAAAAACGTGCTTTAAGGAGTTTTAGCGCACATTTTTGTGTCACAGGGTGTTCCTGAGCTTAGTTCTCTTTGATAATGGTTTTATTGTGTTCCTTGATTCATTATAATACTTAGGAGTCCACTCTGGATCCTATTTGAGGTTATACAATCTTTATGGTGTCTTAAAGCACATTTTGGCTTTACCGATCTTAAGGCGTGTTTTGCCTTGTTGAGATCTTTTAGATTGTTCCCCAATAATATTTAGATGTTAATAATCATCTTAGATCATTAATAGATCATTTAATTATATTTAAAGATTAGGGGTATTTCAGTCTACCCCCCTTAAAAAGGCTTCGTCCCGAAGTCCTTAATCCTCTACAATTCACCTAAGGAATCAAGTTCCTCTAAGTAACCAACAGTCCATTGCTAGGGAGTTAACTCCCACTAGGTTCAAACCTAGTCTATGCATACAACATATATTAAATAATTAAACTCATGGTATACTCATTCATATCACAGCACTAAACGAGGTGCACATCCAACTTATCAACCAAAAGTACTCAGCGGTACTATGTACATATTCAACAGGTGTAAACTCATAGTACACAACACCAGACAAGGTGCAAAACTCATAATACACAGCACTAGACAAGGTGCAAATCTCATAATACACAGCACTAGACAAGGTGCAAATCTCATAAAGTACTCAAAGGTGTTTGAAGGAATACTCCACGCATCCCTATCTATATGTTAGTATCTCGCGAGGATACCCACACATCATTCCACATGTATGTGTGCACATATAGTTAACGTTGACAACTCACAGGGAAGCAGTCTTAAAGACCAGGACTTGGCGATCCCCAACCCAACCAACGTCTACTACCCGCGGACACACCGGTTTGATCATAACGAAGGACACTGCGGTCCACGGCTCCTCGGGCAGTCACCTATTTTCTTAGTCACCCACAGACACGCCGGTCTAATGACAAAGGGCTCTGCGGTCCACGGCTCTCTGGTGATGTCTCGCAGACACACCGGTCTAATGGCGAAGGACTCGACGGTCCACGGCTCTTCGAGTGACGCCTAAATTCCAATTTCCATTCATATCTGTGTCCACTTGTAGGAAGTTTCGAGAATCATTCAACCCCGACGTGGTCAGTGTTAGTGTTGAACTATCTCTCACCTCAATTTGTGTTCGGTTTCCCTTGATCGACCAGGATCAAGTTCAACTTCCCACGTCCATTTCAATCAATTAATTGTTTATTCATTTCTAATCTTGTTTCCTCTTGTTGCTTGCCACCTTGCGTTCTATAGATACACAAGTCAACTAGTAATTAATCTCATTGGCATATAAGATCATGTATCCTAACCGTGTACCAAGTTCTCTTGACTTATCATTATTCATACAACACCTAGATATTCTCTTCTACTAGATTACACATCGGTCTCATGCGATCCACTCATCGCATTCAAACAGTCGGTTTTATACCGAGTCACAAATCACATAATACGGAGCTTGCTACTCCTTCTATCCGAAATCTCTCATCAGGGCTACAGAAAGTCCTACTTGAATTCTCACATCAGAGCTAACAAGTTAGGTGTGATGTGACTATTGTTCGCAATGTTGCGTAAATAGTCGGAAATAGGTAAGAACAATCTATCTGTACTCCCTTTCCTATTCGCCATAACTAATGCGAATTAAATATATTTATGTTCATACACATAATACATCACAGTATTACTTCAAGTAATATAACACAATCATGACACTTGTACTCTACGTACATAATAGTGTTTGCAGCATGTGTACCTGCGCTACGTACTCCAACGGTTATGTTTTAGGCGTTCTACCCCCTTAAAAGGATTACGCCCACGTAATCTACGAATATATATCATCTTGAGTAATAAGTTCAAGATGTTCCATTCCTGTGGATCTATTCGTGCACTAAGGTGTTACATATTCATTACCCCTTTTTTTTGTCTAGGGTCGGCTTTAGTCCATCTGGCTATACAGCCTATCTCGGTTAGGTGTATGTCTATTTATATACGGTTTGATCGGGAGATGTAAACACATCATTTGTTTTCCCCAAACCTGCTAGGCATGTCAAACCTATGCAATATATGGGCCCACTCGCTCCGCAAGCAGTATGCCCAACTACTTTATGGTTAGTTTACCTCTTTTAGGTAGTAGTTTTATGTCGGTTTCGACTCCACGTGACGGTGTTTTCTACACGGTCTTCCATAATTATGGGAATGGAGTAAGTTATTCGCTGTGTGGTATTGTTTGTTTGCACACTTTTATTATTTCAATTAGCTATTTATTTATTCTTTCTGTTCCTATACATGTTCATGGTATACTCCAAGGGTTCATGTCACCCTACCGAACTAACCTTCGGTTTAAGGGTTGTCGAGCTATGCTCTAGCACCTAGTGTTTGTAGTAATTTTCCTTAAATGTCAAAACGAGTCTGATATGTGCAACTAACTGGCGCCTCAAGACTCAAAGTTTTTCTCTCAGGAATGAGTTCATTCCGTAGGTACCTTATAGGTCCTCTTTGCTGGTGTGAACTCGAATCCCTAGTGTTTTGGTATTTTAGTACCCACACGTATGGTTCATCCCTTTACTCGATTAGGGGAATCCATTAGTTTATCTGGTCTTTCATGTTCTAATCCATACTAACAAATTGGGTTAACAGTTATTCTAATGGTCGTTTGTTGCGCACCATGTACCAGTCGATTTGACGGTTATCCGCTATTGCGGTTTGCATGGAGTATCTAATCTCTAGTTTAGAGTATCTCTCATAACGCTCGCTTTCGCCCTTCGTCTGTTGTAAACATACAGTACAACTGTGGGTTTTAGCTTGGTATTCATTTTCTGTTCAACCTAATTATACTACATACTAACGTTTATGACTTGAGCATGTGTTATTATTATTTAATAATGCGACATCCTCGCGGCGCCCTCAGCGCGTGGTATAATTCTCTCTGTGTCCCCCTTTTGGGTAGCATCTATTATCACAAAGGTTTCTCTAATATAACTTCCTTAGATACCTCATTCCTCTTTTCATTCATGAGTTCAACTTGCCATTACCATTAAATTGGCCTTAGTTTCCTCGTTTACTAAATCCCCAAAACTTATGTTTAACTCCTCCACTGTGGAGTTGCGACCTTATGTCACTTTATTATCAAGCTATCCTTGATTTTCCTAACCTTGCAGTTTGACTGAGATCTCTCTCGTCATTACATGGTTTACCTAGTCAGGGTTCCATTCGCTGACTTAGACATAGAGTGGATTACTCCTGGGTCCTACACTACTCGTTTACATGCATGGGTACCATACTGATACATTACTACTTACCCACTAATTAATATAGTCTGTCAGGCCCCAAGCTCCAGGAGTGTGGTCGTCCCATGTCTCGTTTAGTGCACTCGTAGCGTTCGTACCCGGTGATTATCGTACTCTTAGTCTCGGTAATTTATGTTTGAGTAACTATGTTGCCAATCTTAACCTTTAATGTCAGAATGGCCCTAATATTAGGTTCTATGGTTTCTTGTAGTAATGTATATTTCCTTCATTTCTCTAAGATAGGTGTTTGCGACTTATCGCCCTACTTCTGATTTCCCCACACGCGTCATCTGGTATCTGTGAGTGGGGATCAGTAACTACTTATTATCTCTCCCGTTCACTCTTAGGCTGTCAACGCCTTCAGATATGAGTTTCCAGTATTCGAATTCCACCCAATCTATTGGGTTACACCTTATGGTGTTCGGACTCCATGATAAAGGTTGACACTTCATGTTTCCCTGTCTTATGGTCCTTTGTGATACTAAGTTATCCCTCCTAGGCCTATGCCATACGATATTCAACTCCTAATTATTCTGATAATTACATGATTTTAGTCTTGTTATTAAAATTTATTCCCAGTCAGTTCTAAGACTTCCTCCTGGGTTCATTGGGTGCCCACAACCTAGTGGTTTCCGCTAATCATTCCTTTTCATTGTATACCCTTACTCTTATTCAACTCATATTTCCTCTCCATCCTCTTTGAGGTAACGTATCTCCCCGTCATCAAGCAATTTTCACCTCTTTTTTTTTTATATATCCCAACTGCCCTCCATACGGGATCTAGCATATAATGGATCAACACACCTCCGGTGTGTTGTGTAGTGCGGCATAACCTCGGCCCTTTTTATTGCGCGATCACCTCTGCCTCATAATTATATTTTTAAAAGGTCCTGCCTCATATAGCTCACTTCTTGCCTTCTGGCAATGTTCAATCGTAGTGGTTTAACCACGAGTGTCACGCACTCTCTAAATATGGTTATGCTGGTCCTGAAGACCCGTCACTCCCCACCGGTATTGGTTGACGTTTAATGTCCATACCGGCACTGGGGTTAGACTTGTAGGCACTAATTATTGTTATTCTCGTTTACTCTCCTTTTTATATTCTACTAAATGGTGTATTGTTATTATTATTATTTTTTATTTTTATTTTTTTTTATGGTCAGACCGGCTAGGTCTTCTCGAGGTTCTATCGACCTCAAACCCAAGGGTTTCGTACCCCTGCCCTTAAGAAGGTTGTGTCCTGCTTTATTGCATTACGGACTTACATAAGATTTAGTGTTTTATTGGTAACCGCCTGGGCCACCACGTCCTTTAGGGTTAGTTTACTGTCGCTGCACTTGCTGTAGCAAGTGCGCAAGGTAGGTTGAAATTTAGTACTTTGGTTAGTGTGGCACTTGCAGTGGCAAGTGCGCCATGCAGCCTGCGCCACCGGTACGGTGTGTCAGTGCAGTGCTATTCCCTAGTCGGGTTCCTGTGCAAGTCAAAAGTTCTTATTCAAATTTATATAGTCTCACTCCCGCACTCGTTCCCACAAGCTTGTCATGGTAATAAAGTCTTACTTTCCTCACGAGGCGTTGCATGATAGCAACTTGACGAGTTCTTGTTCCTACAGTTCTCAAGATTTCCCCTCATGCACGTCGGGCCATCTTGAACCTTCAGTGTTGCATGGTTTTAGAGTTACTCGCTTCGGGTGAGACTTCTACAGGTAATTCCTTCTGTATACTACATATCTCATAAACTAATCACTACCTGTCGTTTCTACCTCTCTCCCTCCAAGCGCACCATCGGTGCTTTCCTGGATGTAAGACAGGGTCGCCTTGCTCATAGCAAGTTAGCCCCATTAGTCCTACAGGAAATTTCCTCCTCAAACTCGGTCCATTATTTATCTCATCCTCATATGGTAGACATTATGTCATTACCAGGACCCCCGGTCCTAAGCATTACATCAAACACAAAGTCTTATTTTCTACGTTTAACATAATCTTCTTAGCATCCACATCGGGTCTTTCCGATCAGGAGAGTTATCTCCGTGGTGTTTCTCATTTCATTGCCTCACTAGATAGTACTCGGGATACGGGCTGCGGCGGGTGGGGCACCATTGCAAATTTTCCGGGATGCTCTCCCATCAAGTGCGAGAGGTTCATACCATCTTCGCGTTACTTGGGGTTGCTGGACCTTCACCACCATCCGCTGCTCCGTGTTCTTCCTTAGTACTGTTACCCAGACCTCTCCCTGACATAAGTCAAGAGGACGGGTTAAACCTCAACTCGGTCTAATACCGCAGTCTCGGTCTTTTAATATTGAAGTGCCTCTACGGCTATGGTGTGCAAGTCTTAATCATTGCATCACCCCGCAAGGTCACGTATCCTCACAACGTTTCCCATATCCCCATAACTATGCTCACTGTATAAATCCTACTATCTCTTGTCATCAGAGCGGTACTCCGCTCTGATACCACTTTTGTAACACCCCTACTCTAATCGACTCCTAATCATCTTACTTAACAATATATCGCAGCGGTAATCTCAACAAGTCAACTACTGGTGTCACCGTTCTTACTCGCCCATACGAGTAATAACGTACTTCCTGATATATTCTTACATACGAAACATTTTCTCGCAGTGACAACAAGAGATAGATCTAAACTTCCCAAACCAAAATATAATACATTCACAGTGAGCTTTCTAAGTATCCAAAACCTATACACGTTTCTAGATTCGTATCAAAATGCAACAGTGCATGTTCGAATAACTGTAATCATACTACCCAGCGCGTCACTCTCTTTGCCGGCACCGGAAGTTGCATACCTGCAAAAATGGTAGTTTGTGGTATGGAATCAGCCCCCGCTGAGTATGTTATTACCTGACTGTCATGCACCCTCGGACCATTCAGTTATTTGGTCGAGAGCATGCAAACCATTTTCATGCAAATAGTTTAATATTAGAACTGTAAAGCAACATTATATTTTGCAGTAAACTCAAATAACAAATAAGCCCCCGGCTCCACACATCGCATCGTAATAGACCACTGAAAGCGTTATAACGCTTATATGAGTATGTAGACTCCACTCCAACAACACCTGAAAGTTCATAGTTGAGTACGTCGACTCGTTCGACGAACAATCCACAAATCCACACACGAGCACAGTGACTCGACTCATCCAGTTCACACACAGATATAAGTACAGTTTATTTAATTAATCCAATTCACAACACACACTTATGAGTACAACGGCTTATACAATCAACACCACCAACATACCACACATAACCACACAGCATAACCAATGAACAACAAGGCGAAACAACGAGAATTATAAACGAGTATGAACTCTCGTCTTTGGCATGCACGCCCAAATAATGTTCGCCTAATGTACGAGTTAATAAAATCGTTCGTAATTGTTCAGTCATGTCTAATGACAGCGTCTCATTAGAACGACGTGTCTCTAAGTTACCCATCTCTTTGGCGGGTCACCCACGGCAGTAGCCACTCCAGCGGTAGAGTCTCCGTCCTACGAACAATCTGTAGTTCGTTGGAAATCTATCCTGATACTTACGGTTACCACACGGTATCCTAGTATCGTTAATGGACCACATTTCACAGCAAGAGCCACATCCTCTTGATAACTTATCTATACCATCGCATCGTTTTATTACTTTCCTTAACACAATAGACTAAGGTCGTTAGTCCAATCCTGAGTATGTCGACTCGGGATCCAGTGTTAGATACGAGAGCGGCGTTAAAGAGGCCAATGCTCCGTATATAAGTCTCAGATAATATATATATCTTATTATCCTGATGCTACAACGTTTACTTACGTTCCTTATGTTACACATACAAGATAGCATCACTGCCGCTAGTTCGTTTTATATATGTTCATATATACGACACGGTACTGTTATCGCATGACAGTAATAGTAAAGCAGCATTATACACAACTCAAGCATATTAATTCACACAAGCAGACATTCAATCTTATCACAGATTTTCACACAATGTCTGAACTGAGGAAGTCCTCAGAGACAATCAAGCCACATAAATAACATACCGTTCACCCTGGTGTATTACGGTGGAGTATGAATCAGCAAGATCCTATGCTCCGTGTGTCGTCTCTAACAGTCTATACAATACATAATGCTACTGATTAGCATACTGTATAACAACACAAAATTCTACGGTACCCCGTACCGTCACTAATAACTCCCGGTTAACCCCCCGTTATTAACTGTCAATGTTGGTCGGGCTTTCGGTTTAACTCGAGATTGGAAAAGTGTTACATTACATGCGTAGTCTTATCTCGTATATTAACATACTTATTGTTGGACTTGTTATCGCATGTAACTTAAACGTATATTTGTAGATCGTATAGTTTGTTTCTCTATTGCATGTATGATTCTTCGACATGCACTATACATCTCACCTTAGTATTTATTTTTCTAAGGTTAGTTTTTCCAAGTGTAATGTTGTATAATTCATATGTACAAATACTTTGCATTATATAAATCCTTATTATTTCATGTACACTCTTAACATTAGAATTCCATATCCAATGTTTATAATTCCTTTCCCTTCATCTCATATCATTTTAATTGTGGTAACACATAGTTATTGAACTATACTATATTTTCCACACTATGACATATATTTATTTATATATATGCATTATAGGGCTATTTATTATATGGTAAGTCATTATAATATATATTCATTCTTTTGATGAATACCTCTTATATTATAAATGTTATAGCTCTATAACATAAAAACCATATTATAAATTTCATTCCAAAATAGTAATATTTCCGAACAGCACCTATAATTCCCAAATATTTACAAAATCCACCACATAATTTATATAATTTATATATGTTATTATAGTTATATAACATATATTATGACATTTAAGTCATTAAAACAATTATAACCTATAGTTATATTTTGTTATGAAATCCAAACAGCACTTAAACTCTCGGTTTTTATTAATTCCCACCAACTTCCATAATTTACAAATCAATCCCAAAAATATATTCCATTGTTACACTTATAATGTATACCTTATATTATAATCCTTAAACCTTAATATAATTATAACCCATAGTTATAATTTCTCCAAAATACCGAGCAGACCCCATGGTCTATTTAAATTTAATTTCCACCACTTAACTTTCTATTTCACCAATTTACTCCATTTTTAAACATATAGTTTCTTATCACCAAAACTATATATTATACATATATCTTCATAAAACCTTATATATAATCCCAAAAATTACCAAACCATACCAAAAGGTTATAAATATCATTATTAACCTTATACTTTCTCTAAATCTCGGTTTTACCACATATGTTACCCATGTGTAACAATGTTATGAAATATCTTATAATATACCTAGATAATTCATATAAACTCCAAATTTACCCAAATCAACTTCTAAAAATCCCTAATAATCTAAGGTTTGTACTAAGCTCCATTTAGTACCCCTAGTTTTCGGAAATCACAATACCACCCCAAGACTTATAACTTTTACAATTTAATTACTATCTTAATATAAGGTAGTATTTTAATTCCTTAAATTCTCCAAACTTGGTCAAGGTCTCCTACATAGTCAACTTTGACTACTAATACCAATTGGGACCCAAACTTTCGGTAATTACCAACAACACCCCATACTTTTCTATTTTTACAATTTTTACCCAAACTTTATAAAATGTTATACTTTTTATTAAATTCATTTAAAAACCCTAAATTGCTCTAAATTACCCACGGCTTTTCTATTCCTTAATAATTACGAATTGGCCCCAACTTTAATTATAAGCATAAATAAAACTAAATAAGCTTATAACTTAAATTAAAATGGCCTAATGACATGGCCTTATTACAACCTTGATCTTGCAAAATAAATTACACAATAAATGTCTCAAAATATAGCATATATATTCGCCTCTCCATGGTTTATTATTTTTTCCACATAATGTCATAATTTGACCATTATGTTATTAAATCTCTTAAATGACTAGCTTAATTTATCTTAGCCATTTTTTTTACATTTTTAGGTCAATATGACCTATATATGTATATTCACTCTCGGCCATATATATTATATATATTAAAGATTACAAAAATCATAATTTAAGGTGTTTATACCTTGATTTATCCTTGTATAGGCTCGGTCACTTGTAGGAAAATTCACACTTGATTTAGACATGTTTAATACACAAAAACAAGATATGGTTACACTCCAAGCTTGAGCTTAACCATAAGGAATAATTAATGTAAGATTTAGGCAAAATCACCTTAAAAATGCAAGGGAAGTTCTAGGTATTTTCGACCTGAAACCAAACCACCACAAGGTGTTAGATCCACCATATTGACATAGGAAATAGTTAGATCTCGAAATACTACCTTGTTTATTAGGTTTTCCTTGGAAAATGCCTTAAAAGAGAGTATTTTTTTCTCTTGGATCTCGGTCACCCTTGCTCCAATGACTAACCAACAGATTCGACTGAAAAGGAGAGAAGGGAGAAGATGAGGCTATGACCAAAGTTTCACAGCCAAACTCGAAGGGAATCAAAAGTTATGAGCTTAAAGCACATTTTTACCTTAAAATGTAGATTTGAACAACCTTGGTCCCTCTACTGGTCTCAACCGAGTTTAGCTCTTGTTCTAACCTTAGAACACTGAGAATAAGCCATAGGAATAGATGAGAGCCACGAAATTTAGGTGTTGGTGGTGAAGAGATGAAGAAAAAGAGCCAAAAATGACATTAAAACACTTACATTAGGAGCTTAGGAGCTAGGTTTGTCTTCCAAGCTCAAGAACAAGTCTTGAGAGCTCCAAGGAAGAAGGAGAACTCGGCTGGGCAGTGTGGAATCGGACAAGGAAGGAGGAGAAGGTGGGAAAAGTAAGTAAAGTTTGAAATAATGTAAAAAGTAACATTATTTTCTAAAAGTAAATGCATTAGGTAGCATTATTGTCAATCAAGGAAATTATGCAGCCTCCTCTCTTATTGCCAGCCGGCTGCCATGGTCCAAGTGGGTCAATTAGTTGACCATTGACCATACTTGGTCAATTTGACTCATGCGGGCCCCACTTTAGGGTTTTATTAATATTTTAATATTAAATTTGTAAAAATTCGTAAATTTCTGGAATTAAATTCCTAATATGATATAATATGATTATATATCATATTTAAGGATAATTATAATTTTTAAGCCCATCAAAAATCAATTTAAAAGGCAATCTCACAAAAACGTGCTTTAAGGAGTTTTAGCGCACATTTTTGTGTCACAGGGTGTTCCTGAGCTTAGTTCTCTTTGAGAATGGTTTTATTGTGTTCCTTGATTCATTATAATACTTAGGAGTCCACTCTGGATCCTATTTGAGGTTATACAATCTTTATGGTGTCTTAAAGCACATTTTTGGCTTTACCGATCTTAAGGCGTGTTTTGCCTTGTTGAGATCTTTTAGATTGTTCCCCAATAATATTTAGATGTTTAATAATCATCTTAGATCATTAATAGATCATTTAATTATATTTTAAAGATTAGGGGTATTTCCGCACTTGAAGTCTTCCAAGCAGATGGTTGACGACCTCGAGAATGAGATGCATCTGGGGGTTGTCCAATGCTCATGCATTCTGAGGATCCCTTGGAGACGATTGGTGGGAGGAAAAGGAACCTTGATAGGGTACTGGATGGGAGCTCTCCTAGGGAGAGCTAGATGCACCATAAGGTCAGTTTGATTGTTAAAAAATGAAGACTTCCAAATCTCGTCAGGATTTCCATTTGGCACCAGGTGCTTGATCGATGATCTCTGCCCAAGGTTGGATGAAGGAACGATTTCAAGTGAGGCAACTCTCCTGGGTCTAAAAGTTGACAAGAATAATGAAGTCATGGTGGTTACCGACTAAGCCACAAGGGCTAGACACTTAAGGGTAGCATGTATGTACATAACTATGGTACATGTTATCATTTGTGACATAACTATGTTATCAATGGCAACAATATATTAAGAAATGAGGAAATTAGTTGGTAAAAGATGTTCGTATAGTTAAACGAAGTGTAGAATTATAAAAACGTTGCCATATATACTAGTGTTGCAATAGAATAGACCATTCCTTTAGTATAGTGTACTCATTGGGTTAGAGTTATGGATTGATATCCCTTTCCAAAGGAGTATGAGGACGTCTTCAACAACTTGCCGGATTATGTTTCTACACACAATTAATTTATAATTTCAATTCCTTCTCTAACAAATCTTGTGTTGTATCTCTTCTTTTCCATTACAATACATTGAGAGTTCAACACTTTCCAATGCAAAGCTATCAAAGTGGTAATGACCGGTTGGATTTCATTCTTCGATATATCACACAGGAATTTACAGGTTGTGACAAGACAATGATTTTGTTTTCAGTTTAACCATATGAGTTGAGTTGCATCTTGATTCTGCTTACAAAACCACCAAATTATACACTAACTGTCTTGATTACATTTTAATTTTACAATACTACTACCGAAGCTCATCCATAATACACATATATTATTCCATTTCTCCTTTTTTCACACCATGCATCCACAATCTCCTCCATCGGCTCTCTTTTAGGCTTCTAGCTTAGTTGAACCTGGCGCAGCTCTTCCTGATCTCACCTTCTGTACCAGTCTTGACACCCACACCACTCATCTTAACCATCGCTTTCGTGAACTCAAACTCGAACCTGAACCCAAACAATCCTCTGAACCTTCCCGCATACCCTTCCACGGCTTTCCTCGTCGACGGGTCTTCCCACACCTCTGGTCTGATTCCAGCACTGCATTCCCATCTCTCACGTTCTTGAAGAAGCTAGAATCAAATTTGCCCTCACTGCCTCTGTCTAACGCGACCCTGTTCAGCCCAGCCCCGCCGCGCGGACAGAGTGACTGGAGCTCTGTAAGAGCCGCTTGGTTGAATGAAGGGTCTGATCTCCCTGTTGTTGTGAAGTTGTATAGTCTGTATTGAAAGAATCTGCAATCTGTTTTGCCAATGGTGTGTCCCCCTGAACAACCAATTAATCAAGTTAAAAAAAGCATGCCACTAGCTATATATTATCTCTGTTTGTCTTCAATTATACTAGAGTATAATTGTGACAGAAGGAGTTAATTGCATGTAATTAACCCACCGACAAGTGTGACGAGATCGTGATCATCCAGACCCTTGGAGGCAAACTTTTGCCTTTGGGTAGCGACAGAATCTAGTGGAGAAGGCAAGCTTAAAGAGTCAGACGCTGAAGAAACTCTACCGTCTCTCCTTCCGAGTGGCACTGCCCAACTTGGGCCATCACTCTTGACATTAATTTCACGGCAAAAGAGTTCAATGTTAACTTTCTTCTAGCATTGAATCGTTGATTTGGAGTAAGAAAGAAAGAATTAAGAGAGAAAAAAGGTAGCTAGTTTTGATCCTTACCAAGTCGACAGCATCTCGTGCGGCCAATGCTACTATATCAGCACAAGAAACAACACCAGGACAAAAAGACTCTAACTTCGCCTCTCGCATCATCGATCACCTCGAAACCTCTAAGACCAAGATTCGGACCCGCCGCTCGCTCAGACGAAGAACCCGTGATCAGAATCGAACCATCACAGCCCTGATACATATATTCCATGTTTCCGATTCAAAACATTTAAACCATAATGAATAAATTTTGTAATGTTGTGATCAACAGTGGGTTTGAGTAATATAGCTAGACCTGGACAAAGCAGTCATGGAAATGCAGCCTAAGCAAGCCGGGGGCGACTGTCGGATCCATCTTGAAATGGGTTTCTACAGTGGATCTCACTATGGTCTCAGCTCTTGGACATGTTGAAGAGTAAAACCCTGTTTTTAGTTGGGCATTTCCGCCTAATGGAACCCAGCAGAGGAGAGCTAGCAAGGTTGATGTTAACCATAGAATAGCCATATCTTCAGTTAAATTAACTTGTGATGTTCAATTATGCTAACGTGACTCTATGAATCAATTACTCATCAAATAAGCAACTTGGTTACTTGCACTTATAAGTATGTATAGATATAGAGCGAGTGAGTGAGATTTTGCAGTGTAACATAAAGTTACTTTGCACAACCGCGTGGGACAAACTAACTAACCACATTTTAGTAGATAGTGTCTTTCTTTCCGTTACTTTAGTGTTTATATGTCATTATAGAATTGATGATAATGTGAGGCACTGTACCGGAGCATAAACTGATTTGTACCCTTTATCTAATAGTGGGGTTTAAATTGATCTGATGTGATCGTATATGGTAATAAGAAAAGTAACAACCACAAATTTAGGATTGATAAAAGTTTCATAGAGTTTATAGGCTTTTGTGATGGAGCAATTGGAGTATTTTCCGCGTGAAAAAAAGGACGTGAAATTATTTAGTGTATCTTCATGTATTATGGATTCGATGCTTTATCATATCCAAACATGATCATCTTCTCCTTTTATGTAAGTTGCTTTTGTTTGTGGCCAAATGTAAACGCATTCAAACAGAGTGTTCACATTGACCTTTCTCTGAAATTGTTTTCGCTTACATAGATAAGATATGGAGCTGATGCGAAAGTGTATGTTTTAGAAGCATCAAAATGTGCAAGATGTAGGGCATCTTGTGATAGTCCAACGGTTGTGTTACTTGGTATAATACCCCATGATGTATAAACTTGAGTTTAAAACCCCCACTCCGGAGTGTATGGTTTTTTACAATAGAAATAGTTTATTCTGCACTGAAATAACTGATTGGACCTTGCAGAAGAAATGAATCTTCATCAACACTACTTGCTTGATTTGGAGAATCATAGTAACAGGAATAAAAACTGGCATATACTAGAAGATGTCTGGTGATGTTTCTTCCAGGTGTAAGATAACGTTTTATTTGTCATTATTGTGGTTTTTGTTGTTCAAGTTTATAGAAGCTTGGGTTGTCAAGCTGTAGCAAAGTCTTATCCATTACTTTTCACATGACGCGTCAGGTTATATTATGCACCAACTTCTTTGAGGATATATAATAGGCTGAAAATGCTTTTTCAGACTCACCAAGTGTAGAATTGGCAATTGCACAAAACTAACCCCTCGAAGTAATGAGTGTAAGATTTATACACAACGTTAACTTGGAAAAAATGACAAACTAGATAAAGCAAGTAAATAAGGAGGTTTAGTTAGATTATTGATTTCAAAGAAGAAAATTAGAAAAAGAAATTGATGATCTTGCCATGATAATATTCTAAATACACTGTTGTTCAATAAATTAACTAGTGTGTGTAGATGTGATTCGCGAACATCAATTTACAGGATTGGATAGTAAGAGATGAAAGAGAGAACAGAGAAGATAACACTAGAGGTGAAAACTAAACCTCTGGACTTAAGCTTTCATTATTAGGGGAGAAATGTTTATATAGAAGAGAAAGAAAGCTAGGCGGGAAAAATCTAACAGGTTCTAGAAATGTCCAGCTGGAAAAGAACAACTCCCCTTCTAGCTTAATAAAACAGTAATAACAAAAACAGGAAAACAGAAAAACAAATAGAGATATAAACTCTACACCCCCCTCAAGACGAGCATATGAGCAGCAAATGCTCGACTTGAAAGAAAAAATCAAGCGCACTACTAAAAAACAGTGATTTAGAGACGGAAATGGAGACGGAAATATTTTCGTCTCTATATAGAGACGAATAGAGACGGATTAGAGACAAAATATTGATTAAAATAATTGAGACGGAATAGAGTCGGAACGGAGACGGATTAGTGCGGGACTCAAGTGGCGCGTTGTTTTCATTATTGGCGCTGAATATAAACGGAATGGAGACGGAAATATTGTCTCTATATTAAAGAAAAATAGAGACGAAACTTTTCCATCTCAATCGGAGACAGAACTAAATTTCCTCTCAAATAAAGAGAGAACGTTAAATCCGACTCTATTTGGAGACATAATTTGATCGCTACATTATAACCTAACCCTTTCTCAAACATTACCACTACTCTATCTTCTTTTCATCTTCACCCACGACGATTTTGCAATGCTTAACTGCCGAACATAGGGTTCTTCACTCAAGGTAATAGCTCAGCCATTTTCACTCTCGGTAAATTTGTTAAGGTTTATTCCTACTGTCTTCTCATTCTCAGTATTCACTCACTGTAATTTTGCAATGCTAACCGGTGAACAGGCAAAACCCCATTCTCTGTGCGATTACGGTCTTCAGTCACGGAAATTTTTGCTATCCTACCTGGCAAATAAGAACGCCCATCTTTACTCACGGTAATTTAGTTTTGCTGTTACTTCTTGATACGATTCGAGGTCTCAATCTTCATTCTCTGTAATTTTGCAATGTTATCTTGCGAACAACAAACCGGATGCTCTACACCAGGCGCCAGCCATTAAAGGAAGTCAAATACATCAGAGGAGGTTTTAACATCTCTAAGACGACATTCATTGGTTTCTCATCATCAAAAGCACTCTGATGATATTAATTTTGCAATCCCTGACTGGCGAAGAATAATTAACGGTAATTCTGCTACCTTAACTGCAATATCAGGAACATACTCACGGTAATTCTGCTACCTTAACTGCAATATAATGGACATACTCACGGTAATTCTGCTACCCTAACTAGCGAGATGTAACCCGGAGGATTCCTGATTATTCAGTTGATATAGCTTCATAAGGTGGAAAGAATTCTGAAGTTATGAACAACTGAACACAGTCGAAGGTAACAAATACTGATTGTTTTTGTGACAGTTAGCTTTAATTGCTAGTTAGATTGCTTCTGGAACAAATATTTCACCTTCCGTCAGATTTTAGTTATTATTTGCTGTATTCCGACTATATGCTACTAGATTCAATACTGCTTTTGCTAATTTTAATTCGAACATGATAGATGATGAAATGCTAATGTCTTTGCTATCAACATAGATATAGTTTTTTTTATCATTCACCAAATCATTAATGCTACACAAACTCCTTGACCTTCCCACGTACACTTCCTAGAGTTTCCTCTGTTCGATGATGATTTAGTGGCCACTGCTGAAAATGATGATAAACCAACGGTGTTGATGATGTCTCCACTCGAGTACTTTTTGCTGCTGCTGCTGTTGTTTTGCTTACCAAAGGAGTACATTTTCTTCAACATAGATATAGTTGCTTCTGAATATGAACTTTTGTTGATTATAATTTGATGCGTACGACATCTGGTTTCTGCATAATTTCTCAGCATAATATTCCCCAGTTATACCTCTACAATGACTAAACGTTTCTATATTTCTTCATTATATACTATATTGAGTGTATATGTTTGCTTAAAGGAAGTCAGGATGATCTAACATAGAACATAGAAAAAAGCTGGTCTTGATTTTTTGCTATCATTGTTGTTTTTTATGCTAACTTGTGTACCCTGCCAATCAGTTAGAAATATGTGGCTTTCTCTAAGTTTCCTCCAATATCATGACCAGTCAGCGAAGTCATTTGGTTAAAAATTTGTTCATTTGTAGTCGGTGAGAGCCTGTATGTCTTTCCATAGATAAGCTACGAATTGACAAAAAAAAAAGTTTCTGAAAGGTGTGAGAATGAAAGATCTGTTAATGATGGTTGTTGGGACTATTTGGTAGACTTGCTATTTGAGATGAATATTAGTTTAGTAGTGTTGTAAGAGCTGATCATTCTATGGATATTTGTTGTGGACAATGTGTTGTCGTCTTAAAATGAATTGTGGATTGAAATTGTGTATAAGGAAACTTGAAAGCAGGGAGTTGTGGATGAAAATTGTGTATAAGGAAACTTGAAAGCAGGGAGTGTGGATTAAATACAGGGAGTTGTGGATTAAAAAAACAGAGGATATGTTGCCAATTTTTTTCCAAAAGTCTATCTGGGCTACCTCATGTCTATACATGTTTAATTATGACATTTTGTGTGACATTGGTTTGTTGACTATTTAATTTATATTATATAGACTCGGAAGAATGGTGGGTGTAACCTACACCCTATGAGCTTTTTGTATACACTCACTCTACGAGGGACAAGTGAGGTCTCATTGTGCTTGTTTGTCAGAAGGCCGAAGACTATTCTGTAAGTATTTCATTGTAACTGGCTTCTACAAATTTATAAAGAGAAGTTCTTAGTAATTATTTGTTATGATTAATGTAGGAGACATACAAACAACTGCTCGAAAATGCTACTCAAGCTGTAGATAATAATACAGGAGAAGGCACATCTGAGAATGCACAAGTTGCTCTGTTAGGAACCGTACACGTGTTGTTGGCGTTGATCAAGTCATGTATGGAAGATGAGGTCTGAGATAGAGGTAGTGATGACTCGGAAATTTGATCATGCCCGTCGAGACTGTGAAGAGAAGATGATGGTGAATGTGCAGAAAATGGTTGAGGAGCAATTGGCACAAATGATGCATGATGGCTCACGGGATGTAAGCTCGGGTAACTACAATCAAACACGGGATGCAAGCTGAGCTTGTGTCATCTTTCAAACATGTCAACATAATTAGATCGATGTTTGTTATATTCTCTTAATGAACAAGATTTAAGACTTTAGTTATATTTAAAAGTATTTGAGCACAGTCGTATGTTATCAATGATTGTGGTCATGTGTAACTTTTGTGTTCGGGTTGAATTTGCGACAGATTTTGTAAGTTCGAATTTGTTATATATATATTACTATTATATTTAGACATTTTGTCTCGTTTTTTCATTTTAGTATAGAAATATAAAAAGTTATAAAAAATCATGTGTTTATAATGATAATAATTATAACTAGATGAATAAGAATAATATAATTATAAATACAATATATTAAATATATATATGAAATAAATAATAATATAATAGAGACGGAAATTTTGTCTCTAATATTGATACGGGATATAGGAATTGAGACGGAATTCATTCTTTCTCCAATTGAGATGGAATAGAGACGGAAATATCCATCTCAAAATTCCGGGTGGGGTTATACATTTCCGACTCTATTGGATACAAAATTATTCCGTCTCTATTCCTTCTCCATTTAACAAATAGAGACGGAATAAGTCGTCTCAATTCCGTCGCCGTTTAAGACGGAAGTGACGATTCCGTCTCCGTTTTATTTTGCGATGACCCGTATAGAGACGGAACAAAGTCGTCGTCATTCCGTCTCTAAACCCGTTAGAGACGAATAGAGACGGAATTGTCCGTCTCTAAATCGTGTTTTTTTAAAAGTGGCTGCAGACGCCCATCAGAGGCAGCTGAGCTTGATACAGTTTACCATTCAGACTCTTAGTAAGCATATCATCCAGCTGAGAAGAACTTGGAATATGCTGAACTCGAATCAACCCCTTCTGCAGTTGCTCACGAACATAATGACAGTCAACTTCAACATGCTTAGTTCTTTCGTGAGCAATAGGATTTGTAGCAATGAACACAGCAGACTTATTATCACAATGAAGAGGGATTGGAGTTATATCATCAACACCAATGTCAGCCAAGAGCCTAGACAACCAAGCAAGTTCAGAAGTAACATTGCGCATTGATCTATACTCTGCCTCGGCAGAAGATAAAGAAACAGATGCTTGTTTCTTTGCCTTCCAAGATATAGGACAACCTCCGAATGAAATAAAGAAACCGCTAACAGATATGCGGGAGATAGGGCAAGTTGCCCAGTCTGAATCACAGTAAGCAATAACTTGGTGTCTGAAGTCTTGTTGAACAATAGCCCGTGATTTAGAGTCCCCTTAATATAGCGAAGCACATGGAGAGGAGCAGAAAATGATTCTGGCAAGGGGCCTTTAAGAACTGGCTGAGTAATTGTATTGTGGAAATTAGATCCGGCCTTGTATTCGTTAAGTAATTGAGCTGTCCAATAATGCGTCTGTAAGGCTCTGGATCAGACATCGGATCACCATCATCAGGAAGCAATTTAATACCCAACTCTAGAGGACTGGTAACAGACTTTAATTTGTTAACACCGTATTCTTCCAGAAGATCCTTGGCATACTTCCGTTGTGTAACAATCAACCCTTCAGCAGACGGAAGAAATTTCATCTCAAGGAAGTAATGTAATGATCCAAGGTCTTTAATACAAAATTTTGTGTCCAGATTAGCTTTCAATTGAGTGATCTCAAAATCATCATTTCCACAAACCACTAGATCATCAACATACACTCCAATGTGCACAATGGAGTTTCCCGTTTTTTTAGAAAAGAGGGAATAATCATTGATAGAAACAACTATATCCCTGTTCTCTGAGAAAATTTGTCAATTTTCCATACCATTGACAGGATGCCTGCTTAAGGCCGTACAAAGAACGTTTGAGACGTCAGACCTTGTTAGAGTCTTCCTCCAATCCCTGAGGAAGTTTCATATAAATCTCTTCTGCTAAATCGCCGTGAAGAAAGGCGTTATTCACATCAAGCTGGTGAATAAACCATCCTTTCTTGGCAGCTACAGAAATTAGGGCACAAACAGTCGTCATCTTCACAACGGGTGAAAATTGTCTCTGTATAGTCGATACCGTATTTCTGAGTAAATCCGCGAACAACCAAGCGAGCCTTGTAGCGCTCAAGACTTCCATCAGCCTTGAGCTTTACTTTATAAACCCATTTGCTTGTAATATCCTTTTTACCCTTTGGAAGATCAGCAATCTCCCAGGTACCATTACGATTTAACGCAACAAGCTCCTCTTGCATTGCTGCCCTCCAATGAGGATTTTGATTTTCCTCTGTAAACGATCGCGGCTCAACATGAATATCAATATGAGTACTCATATTACAGAAGGATGATAAGACAGAAACATCCTTTTCTCTTGTAATGTCTGTCAACGTGTAGAGGTTACTGGGATTCCCACTAGGCTTATCTAACCTGGTAGTTAGAACCTTAGTAAAAACATCAGGACTGTCTTCTATGATAACTGTTTGTCCAACAAAGAAATCAGACAAGTAAGAAGAAGGATGACGACTCCTGCTTGACCTTCTTAATTGTTGTTCTGGAACAGTAGAAACTTGTGTCAACTCAGTACTCATCTGCTCAATTTCATTAGTTCAAGTATTCATAGTGAATGTAGAAGTAGGAGTAGCAGGTGCCAACTGTAAAATGATCAAGGGTCTAGAGATCATGTCATCCCCATCATCAATTATCTGAGGCAAGACTGAAACATCTCCTTCTGTATTATCAGATGACAAGGCTTCTTTGAAAGGGAAAACCTGCTCAAAAAATACCACATCCCTACTATGAATAATTTTATTGTCCTCCAATCAAACCAACTTATGCCCTTTACTTAGTAAACTGGGACCTAAGTAAGCACACCTGTATGCTCGTGGCTCAAACTTCCTCTTATGAGGATTAACATTTGCTACATAAGCCAAACAACCAAAAGTTTTAATCATAGAAAAACCAGGAAGTTGACCATGTAGTTCCTCAAATGGTGACTTTCCCTTTAGGACAGCAGATGGGACTCGATTAATAACACATGTAGCAAATAAAACACTGTCACCCCAGTACCTCAAAGGCACACCAGATTCAAAAAATACAGCTCTTGCTGTTTCCAAAACATGTCTGTGTTTTCTTTCGATAACTCCATTCTGCTGTGGAGTGTGAGGGCATGATCGTTGGTGAATTATTCCTCTATCTTTAAAGAACTTGATGAGCTCATTAGAGGATCCCAATTCGTATGCATCTATCTGATCTGATAATTTTCACCTTTTACTGAACTGAGTTTCAATTATTTTAACAAAATTCTGAAGCAGTTCAGTGGCTTCTGCTTTTGTTTCATAAGATTGACCCATAAGCACCGAGTTTTATCATCAACTATACTCAGAAAATATAGAAAGCCATCATGTGTCTTTTCATTACATGGACCCCAGACATCAATGTGCAACAAATCGAAAGGATCACTGGCTTCTGTTTGAAGAAATAGGAAAGGGCAGGTGATGCCCTTTAGCTTTATTACAAGAATCACAGACAAACGTTTCTGTTATCTCACTTCTTTTTAGCAATCCTAAATCAAGGAGCTTCAGAAGGGTATGTGGCCCAGCCTACAATGCCAGTATTTTGCCTTATTGCATTCTATATTATTACAATCTATCTTCTCCCGATGAATCTGAGCTCTTCAGAAGGACATCCTGTAACTGAAATTCCTTGTTTAAAGGAACGCTTCCTTTGATTTTAACAGTTTGAGCTCTCCATCTGGCATCGAAACAGTGTGGCTGATTTCTAAAAACTCCTCATGATTGAAGAATTCTTTATTTCTAGTGAGATGATCTGTTGCTTCAGTGTCGAGGATCCAAATTCCAGAATCTTTTTTTTTTCTATTAACAGTATTTAAAGCAAAATGAATACCACTATAATCTGCAATATTCATACCTGTGAAGTACAGGAATGAACCCGATCACTCTCCTGATTGGTATTCTCTTCTGTAAACACTAATTAACAGATCAATTTGCTCTCAAGAGAATCCCGAAGACTGAAATCTGGCTTCAAACTCCTCACCTTTCTTCTCTGTAACAGCTTGATTGGCCATCTTTTTGTTCTTTCCGACCCTCCAACCATTAGGATAGCCATTCTTAACATAACAGTTTTCTTCAGTATGTCCTATTTTGCCACAATAGGAACAAGTATCTTTGTTTTTCCTTCCTTTTTTTCTTTCTGTTGCCACTTGATCTGTTGTTGAGGACCATTCCTCCCATCAACGATATTAGCAAAACTAGCAATATCATTCTCACTCCTCCTCTTCTTGTTGCTTTCCCTTTACCGCTCCTCACAAAGAATAGGGAATAAGCTACCTCCATTGAAGGAAGTTTGTCATCATCAAGATGTTCTCTCTGATGTTAACATATACGTCATTCAGTCCCATTAAAAACTGAAGAGCTTATCTTCCTCCACATTTTCTTCATTTTCTCAGCTTCTCCACAATTACAACATTTACAACCATTCGTACTAGCAACAAAATTCAACTCATCCCAAAATTTTTTGAATCTGGTGAAATATACACTCATAGTGTCGCTTCCTTGCTCTAAGACACAAATTTCCTTTTTTAGGTTAAACCTTCTTGTTCCATCAACTTGATCGAACCTGGCTAACAGACTCTCCCACAATTCTCGAGCCGTAGTACTAAAAACAAGGCTTTCGCATATCTCTTTACTTAAGGCATTTAAAATCCATGACATTACTAGACCGTTACACCTAAGCCAAGCTTGTTCATTAGCTTCATCATCTACCGGCCTGGTTAATTTCCCCTCTATCAACGCCAACTTGTTTTTAGCCATTAAAGCAATTAAAACAGTCCTTTTCCATGTTTGAAAGCCAGATCCGTCAAATTTTGGTGCTAAGATCATACCTGGATGATCTGTAGTGTGCACATAAAGAGGATCAGTAGGATCGATTCCATTATCCTTCTCTCTGGATCCAGAAAAAGTCTCCAACAATTGTTCCAGCGACGTATCGTAGTGTTGCCGGCCATGGAGATTTGTGGAACTAGAGAAAGAATTAGAATCCAGTTTCCTGCTCTGATACCATGTAGATGTGATTCGCGAACATCAATTTACAGGATTGATAGTTAGAGTTGAAATAGAGAACAAGAAGATAACACGAGAGGTGAAAACTGAACCTCTGGACTTAAGCTTTCATTATTAGGGGAGAAATGTTTACATATAAGAGAAAGAAAGCTAGACGGGGAAAAAATCTAACAGGTTCTAGAAATGTCCAGCTGGAAAAGAATAACTCCCCTTCTAGCTTAATAAAACAGTAATAACGAAAACAGAAAACAGATAGAGATATAAACTCTACAGTGTGCAGCATTCTTTAGAACAACTTAATATATGAGTTGAAATCAAGCTTTTTTTCATTGTTGCTATCAAATCTAGGCAATATGTCTATTTTTTAGATGAAATTGGTACATATCTTTATGTTCTTGGAGCTAGTTTAGCCATCGTCGGTAATTGTAACTATGTTCCCAATAAAACGACAAAAATAGGTTAGACAATTGAAGTATTAACCACTCTAGAAAACACTACTACATAAATAAAGAGCACATGTCGACATAAAATGAATCAAGATCGATTTAACTTATATCGTCGTCTAAAGTAAAGATGCACCGTATAATAATAAGCAAAGCATAAAGTAAAAATACATTAGGGAGAGATTAGGGTTACCAAATATAGAAAAGAAATAAGAACTCAATTTGTGGTTAAGATTACCACATCCTTCAATTTACACCCTTCCAAGGCTCTCACTCACTTCTTTGAATAGAATAGCTTATGTTTGATGGGTTAGAGGAGGGGGGGGGGGGGGGGCTAAATAATGTATGATATAAAACAACCAAATTATATCACATGTCACATTGTGACCTTCTGCAGTTGAGTTCTGTCTAGGTCCAAACCACTCCCTTCAAGAGCCCAAAACTTGCCTGTTTTTAAAATTCTAAATTCTCTTGCCATATTACTTCATTGTTGTGTTATTTCATTTGTTGCACACCCCACTACCACTCCAAACTTACCTCCTTGGTCGACCCTAAAAAACTCTTGATTTCTTGAAATACCTTAGATAACTCTTTTGATAAATAGAATTAATAGAGTAACACAACATACGTAAACTTAATAATCATGTCATAGCACAAAACAGACAAATTATCAAGAATGAGTAAAAGTGTGAAAACACCCAAATGACTCTTGAAAGTTGAAATGATGAGTTTTTACATGAAAGAACAATATAAATACATCCATAATGTCTATAAAAATGATAAAATATTGATAAACACACTAACTTAGCCCACAAATAATAGATTTATTGTCACCGACTGGCATGAAAACTTGAAAACCAAGTACATGGTAGCCCACCAAGACATAAAGAACTTTGTTGTTCT
Organism: Limonium bicolor; assembly: GCA_023374045.1. Lineage (NCBI taxonomy): Eukaryota > Viridiplantae > Streptophyta > Magnoliopsida > Caryophyllales > Plumbaginaceae > Limonium > Limonium bicolor. The sequence continues at coordinate 319,483,603 of CM041776.1, read as the reverse complement.
TATGAATAAATGTCCATGTAGACAGGGACAACGCTTGAATTTGAAATTGAGGGGCATGGATCAAAGCCTTTATAATTAAGGGTGTATTTTGTCAAAAATTTACTACTTTTTTTCACTATGCAATTTTGAGTAATTTAGCATTATCTCCCACTATCTCCGCCCTGTGTATGAATGAACACGATTTACTAAGACTAGCAAACCAACATGATTTGACATAGAAGTTCCGACTGCATAAGGTAAAAGCCTCCAATATCAGGTCATTAATCTAAACTCTGACTTCCAAACCTGACATCAAAAACCAAAACAACATCAAGCAAAGTAATTGTTAACCAATCATTTTGAGAGAGAATTTAGAAGAAAATGAAGGACAAAACATACGCCTTGACCCATTTTCGGTCCCTTCTTAGTCCTTGTTTTTTTTTTTGATAATTGGCCTAGGGTGCCGCAAGGGCAAATCAAACAACACACGTGACATCTTACAAGCCTAGAGATCTTGTCCTAGGGACCTTCCTTGACCTCTTCTTACAACCTTTCCCTTGCATCTCTGACGATATGGCGGACATGCTTGTCTTGGGACCGTCCTACGCCCACTCCATTCCTCTTCCAGGTTGGGTAATCGGAGAGTAAACTCCTTTCCCCCACCATCGTCCTTCACGATGCACCTTTCTTGACCTCTTCTTACAACCTTTCCCTTGCATCTTTGATGATATGGCAGACATGCTCGTCTTGGGACCGGCCTACACGCCCACTCCATTCCTCTTCCAGGTTGGGTAATCAGAGAGTAAACTCCTTTCCCCCACCATCGTCCTTCACGACGCACCTTCCTTGACCTCTTCTTACAACCTTCCCTTGCATCTTTGATGATATGGCGGACATGCTCGTCTTGGTACCGTCCTACACGCCACTCCAATCCTCTTCCAGGCTGGGTAATCGAAGAGTAAACTCCTTTCCCCCACCACCGTCCTTCACGACACTTCATTCCTCCACCAGGTTGGGTAATCGGGAGAGAAAACTCCATTCCTTCACTCCCCCAGAATGAGTAATAAGAGAATAAACTCCTACACTCCCACTCCATTCCTCTTCCAGGCTGGGTAATCGAAGAGTAAACTCCTTTCCCCCACCACCGTCCTTCACGACACTTCATTCCTCCACCAGGTTGGGTAATCGGAGAGAAAACTCCATTCCTTCACTCCCCCAGAATGTGAGTAATAAGAGAATAAACTCCTACACTCCCACTCCATTCCTCTTCCAGGTTGGGTAATCGGAGAGTAAACTCCTCCCTACCATCGTCCTTCACGACGCACACTTGCTCTCTTCCTTTTTCTTCTTACAACCTTTCCCTTGCATCTTTGATGATATGGCGGACATGCTTGTCTTGGGACCGTCCTACACACCCACTCCATTCCTCTTCCAGGTTGGGTAATCGGAGAGTAAACTCCTCCCCACCATCGTCCTTCACGACGCACCTTCCTTGACCTCTTCTTACAACCTTTCCCTTGCATCTTTGATGATATGGCGGACATGCTCGTCTTGGGACCGTCCTACACACCTGCTCGTCTTGGGACCGTCCTACACACCCACTTCATTCCTCTTCCAAGTTGGGTAATCAGAGAGTAAACTCCTTTCCCCCACCATCGTCCTTCACGACGCACCTTCCTTGACCTCTTCTTACAACCTTTCCCTTGCATCTTTGATGATATGGCGGACATGCTCGTCTTGGGACCGTCCTACACACCCTGCTCGTCTTGGGACCGTCCTACACACCCACTTCATTCCTCTTCCAAGTTGGGTAATCGGAGAGTAAACTCCTTTCCCCCACCATCGTCCTTCACGACGCACCTTCCTTGACCTCTTCTTACAACCTTTCCCTTGCATCTTTGATGATATGGCGGACATGCTCGTCTTGGGACCGTCCTACACGTCCACCAAAGTGGGTGGTAAGAGGAATCGAACTCAGGACCTTCCGTCCCCTACTTCAGTCCTCCACCACTCGGATGTCAATCACTTGACTTCTCAGTCCTTTGTTTGTCTTCAATCTATGCATGTTCTCATTAACTTGGACTTAGACCTGACAATTCGGTTCACTTGGTAAAGACTTAGTTCAGTTTGGTTCAAGTTAATTTAGATTGTTGAGTTCAGTTTAGATGAGGTGAATTTGATTTTACAGTTAATGTCTGCATAACTTCGGTTTAGGTGATTTTCGGTGAAGGAACACATTAAGGCCGCGTTCGATGGGCACAGTTTCAAGATTAATCTCTTTTATAAGACACTTGTCGATTTCTGGTTGGATATTACTTTTACTCAAGCACACCTGTCACTCCATGTATCGTTAACCATAGTTACATTAATTGAAACGCAGCAAAAGCCGCGATTTCATGCCAGAATCGAACGGACTCTAAATTATTTCATTTGCCATGTATATGTTTGGTCGCAATCATAATCCACTTGACTTCAGTTCAAGTGAATTGGTTTGGGTATTCGTTTGGGGTGAGTTGTTGTTTCGCATAGACGCAATCGGGCTGGGAAAAAAGGTATCGTTGCCAATTATCCAAGTCAACATAGTAATAGTGATATAGTTGCGGGGAATTTGTTCTTCCCAGGTACACTCCAAGTTCTCAACATCTCCACATTGTGATTGTGAGTGTTTTCCCTTTTAAAATCTAGACTTTGATTGTGAGTGTCTAAAGCATTTGTCAGAAAATATGGTCCTTCGCATGTTAGAGATTACATCGCTTATTTCTGGAAGGTGCGTAATAGACTTATGAAATTTTAGGTAATGAATGGTGTCTTTGGATGATGTATCCCGTTTGCCTTCTCCAAGTTTGGCTTTACCTTGTCTAGATGATCTTCTTTGTCCACCTCGACATGAACAGGTTGGCTTCGCCAACAGATGCCATTAATCCCGGTTTGAAGACGAAGAATTTGGGCAAAGCACTGATGGAGGGTTTGAGGCCCAGATGATTGAAGCAAAAGTCCCTCGACATCAATATTATAAATATTCAATTGGCAGGCCAGAAGATGGAGCCGGAGAAACTCCGGAATTTGGCGAAGGCGTGGGAAGTGCAAGATTCCAGAAACTGGTAGCTTTCTGATGAAGCGGAGGATGACACCAATGCTGCTGTTCTTCTAGATTGAATTGTTAGTAAGATTTAATAACATGACGTTCCATCCTAAAATCATTGACAGTAACGCATTAGATAGTGGATACCACGATATACGCATATAGGCTAGTAATACCAGTAACCCATAATTTTCCATGATATTAGATGGAATATAGCTTATAATGCCCAGAAACCCAAATTTTCCACGATATTAGATGGAATAAGCTAAAGCTATATGAACTACTTACTAACTCACACTTGTTCTCCAACAAAAGTTAAATGATAAGACAAAAGAAATCCCTTAAAGTACAACGTGACGTGTATGGATTTTCTAAATTACATACATATCGCCTACAACACACAAATTCGGACCTAAACCAAAATGATTTCACAGGGAATTTTCATCCTATCTCAGTTAAACTTAACACGTATAATACATGCCAGGGCAAGTACATGAACCGATTCTAATTAAAGAAAATGGGGAGGTGATGGAAACTCAATCCTGAGGTAGACTTGAGTTACTACTTTGCAACTTGTTCGAGTATAGGTCTCTTCTTCCACGTCTTCCTCGATGCCATTGAGTTGAAGGGGAGGAAGGGAGAACTCACTGACTGTGGAACTATGACTCCTTATTTCCTTTAAAGACCTAAGAGCAGACACTGTGCTCTTCATGTAAAGGCTCTCCATGTACTCTATCTCTGCAAGCTCCTTTGGGCCCTTTAGAAGGCGGTCGGTGGTATCACCGGTTGTTATGGTCGTGGATCCACTGGTGGTGGTAAACTGAATTGGATCCTCTGCATCAACTGTGGCACCGACAGATGGCACAATTGTGCAGAAGAGAACGTCAAGCATTCTTTCACACTGTTTTACAAGCTTGAATATGAGATCGGTGGTGAAGAAGGGTTGTTGGAGAACCTTTTGAATGAAGGGAGCCGAATTAAGGCACCAGTTCTCTTATCGTACTTCTTCAGGATTTTCACCAAACCTGCACAATTAAAGCAGGGCAAGAGTGAGAATCGTGAGTTAGTCATTATAAAATTTCCAAGACTTGCTGTGAGAGGCTAGCCAATGTTTCAGACCAAGGAATTCCCTTGACAACTATGAATTCTAAATTGCATATTGCATACGAAAACAAACTGAAGAACCCATTCTTGCTCTACATATGCATTATCGAATCAGACATTAACAATGGAGGAGATCATCTGTTATTCACTGATTCTAAGATGCAAATTGTTGAATTCTGAACAAGAATGCATCACATATCCAAATATATCTAGGTTCGGACAGTACACTATCTAAATCATCAATGATATCTAAAGCATAAAACTACAGATACTAAACATACATACAGAAGTCTGGAAGTATGACAAGCAAATCGAACTTCACCTATATATGCCCAACTTCCTAAGACCATAATGAGCTGAAAAATATATTAACGAAAACTAAAAGTACATGGCTTCAAGAATATCAAATATTACATCTAAATAGAGATGCGTACCATTAAGAATACACAATCAGGTTTATATCCTGAACATTTCCTAGTCACTTTTCTATTATTATTCATATAACTGAACCCCAGAAGAGTCATACAGAATGGCTACTATCTATTGTGACCTATTCAGACAAAGACAAACATGATTTTCTTTAATTATTTTTAACTTATAACAAGCAATAGTAACATCACCATTATACCTATCAAACTGTCAACACTAGAGAGGAATATTCCTCCACGATTCAGAATAACCTCAGAATATTCCAAAAAATATTCCACAGCATGTTATTTGCCATAATCAAGTGGGGGTCAAAAGCTACTCGTAACAAACAATTTCGCCGCATTTAACATTATTGTCAAGGACCCACCATACGAATTATACAATTTATTTATCCTGAGTTACCAATACCACTAGTTCAAGACAAAGATCTCTGGTGGTGGAACATAAGGATAAGGGTAATCACCTGTATAGTTGAGAGCGCTGTAATTTTCCAATAACACCATCTCTCCATGGAAATCAACAATCTCCTTCCTAACAGTGAGCATGTCCTCAGGTGATGTCTTAGCCTTCTTCATTCTATCTTGAAATTCCTGGAACATCATCATACGACCAACCAAAAACTGAGTCAATATCAAACCACTTTATTTTCCAGAACAAAAATTGATTGTATTGTAAGTATGATCCAAAAATTTCAGATCAGCAATCTTAGGGCATTAACTGTGGATTTCCATCTCAAATAATAATCTTCACAACTCTCTCTTCTTAAAAATTCTAGAATAAAAAGGAACACAAAAAATAAAAAGACACTCACATTGACAAGCACCTAACAAAAGCAACATAAACAAGAACACAACCATTGTGATTGTATTAAGAACTAGTGATGTCATACAAAATTTCAGATCACACCAATGCTTAGGGTTGCTTGAAAAATTAGCAGAGATAAAAAGAGGGAAAACAAAAAAAGACAGTTTGCAAACCACCCTTACTGAACACATAAGTATAAAACTGAAAAAACGTGACTGCTAGGCTCCTATGAAAACACGAAGTTTTGATATATCCTAAAAAACAATAGGTCATCAACTTCTGACAATAAGGCAACATTCACAAGGGCAGGAGATCAATAGTCAAGGATGAGAAAATTGAGTCGGTGCAGTGCGACGATCGGGAGCTACCACTGACCATGGGCGCACCTTATTATAGCATTCAATTATGAAGTGCCAGACCAGAGTCAGTAAGATCCCGTCACATTTCCCCTCAAAGAAAACGAGTGACGGTAATAAATATAGGACTTCGGATAACCAGAGCCGAGTCGGGAACCACCAGAAAAATGACATTTTCTCAGAAAAGATCCTCCCCCCCCCCCCACACACAATCGAAGCGTTAGTTTAAACACACGATGTGTTTTGACCACACCCAAAAAAATCCTCATGAATATAGTTAAGAGTAAGCAATTGAGCAGACCCCAGATCAAAAAAAAATCCTCATGAATATAGTAATAAGAGTAAGCAATTGGAGCAGAACCCCCAGATCTTTGAGAAACAAAAGAAAAAGTTCTTCATTCTCGAAACGCCGCTGCGATATCCGTTATTCAATAGACGAATTTGAAACATCTTTCGTATGATATACCTTTAATCGGATGATGTACTCCTCCTCTTTCTCGATGAAGAAGGTGTTGAATTTCTCGAGCTCTCCCTCCAGTAGCTTGATGAAATCGGCCTCTTCCTTCGTCATCCCATCCTCCTCCGGAACCGCCACCGCTGTAGACCTAGGTTCATCACCATTGGTGTCGAAGATCCTCTGCCGCTTAGCAGCGGGGGCCCGGTCTCCGGCGTACGCCGGCTCAATAAGCTTGAGGCGCTTCTTGAGGTCCTTGTAGGAGAGGAATTTGTCCCTCCATTCAGGCAGAGTCTCTTCAATCTGGTTACTGAGCCTCTTCCCGAACTTCATCGATGTTTGTCTATGTATTTGTGAGATTCTTATTTATTTCTTGGTAAATCAGATGATCAGTTGACGCTCCTTTACTGAATACTTCGGAGGGCTTTAATTTTGAAGGAAGAAACACGAATTCCCGGTCGAGAAAAGGAGTGCGGTGCGGGAGGATTGAGGAAGGGAAGCAAAATTCCACATGCAAAATGGCAAAATGCTGGGGGCTGGTAGTGGAGATGAGCGTTAGTGGTTAAAACAGAACAGAATATTCCAAACTGAGTAAGCGAATATCTTTTGCTATAGGTTCTTTTCTTCAAAAACAAAAAAGAAAAAGAAACTTCTCTGTAGCATATGAGAGTATATTACGAGTTTCATTCTGCAGGGCGCGGCTACTAGAGGATCTTAATTAAGATATTAAAAATATTCCTTTATTCTTTTTTTTTCGCTGTCCGTATTCCTTGTTTAAAGTGGGCCCCACAAACACGTGGTACGATATTAAGCATTACAGTAGCGAGTTGAATCTATTTTACATGTTACATTTTATATCATTTGTTATGTTTTCTCTTATTTTGATTAAATAAATAAGTGTCCCAGACAGTAGGGAGCTTTTCTCCCCGGTGGCGTCTTCTTCGGGGTTGCTGCCGTTTTGGGTGTATCGGAATTTCGAGTCCTCATGTTTGATTTCTAATTGATCGAAAGGAAATCTCCAACGCCTCTGCCTGCAGCGGGCACGAGTAACTCCTGGACCTAGAGTCGATTTCAGCGGTTTTGATTCGGGGCTTTCTCTTTTGTTTGTCTGTTCCAATCTTTGGACATTCGGTGTGGAGATTGGGTTTTTCTTGAAGCCGGTGCGGGTATTGATACCAGGTCAAGGTTCAAGTGTGGTGATTTCTGATTTGGTTGGACGATTAGTGTGGTTGCGGTACTTTGTGTACTCAACGGAGCCCTTGCTATGTCTTCTGCAACTTCCTTCTATTCTGAGTGTGCAGACTCTCAGGCGCTTATCGTGGAGTAGTCTCTCAGTTTGTGTTCTTGTTTGGGTGGTTGTGATGATTTGTATCTCCCTCAATTCTAGGGGACTGGCTTTGGGTGAATATAATGTCACTGCTGGTGGTGAACTGCAGGGGTCTTGGTTCTGCTGACAAAGTTCGCTGGATGAGGGATGTAATACATCGGGAAGCACCTTCTTTTGTATTCTTGGCTGAGACCAAGTTGTCTACTTATGAACTATGTTCTTTTGCTAAGTTTTTGCATCACTACTGCTTGGTGGGTGGTGATAGTATTGGTAGGAAGGCTGGGGTGGCACTCTTTTGGTCTGTCAATTTGGATGTAACAGTACTTAGTTTATCGACTCATCATGTTGATGTAGTGGTAGGAGCTAATGGGGGGTTTCAATGGCGTTTTTCTACTTTGTATGGCTGGTCGGATAATATACAGAAATGGAAAACCTAGAATTTACTTTGGTATCTTCATGTGCAATGGACTGGACCATGGGTTTTGGGGGGAGATTTCAATGAAGTCCTCTATTATCATGAACATAATGGCAGGGGCACTTGTTCGAATGTGGCTATGACTGAGTTCCGAAATTGTTTGTTAGATTGTGAACTCCAGGATTTGGGTTTCAGAGGCTCCAAATTTACCTTTACCAACAAGACCATGCAAGACAGAAACACACGCAGTCGTTTCGATAGGTTTCTATGTAATGCTTCTTGGCTTGATCACTTTCCAGCAGCAACAAACTTCCACTTGCCTTGGGGTCACTCTGATCATAAGCCAATAAAGCTGGTTCTTCACCCTCGAACTCGTCATGGTCCTAAACCATTCAGATTTGAAAATTGCTGGGCACTTCATCCACAATGCAAATCCTTGGTGCAATCAGTCTGGCATTCAACAGTTTCAGATTATTGTGGGAAAGTTAAGAATGTGGTCAGCATCTCCGAACTTGGGGGAAGAGACAAATCTGGGTTGAAAAAAAGCTCCTAATAAAGACACGTCAGGAGCTTGATTTGGTTACTAATAGTGCGCCTACCCAACGTAATCTTGAACGTTGGAATGAACTAAACCACTCCTTGGATTCCCTTTTGTTAAAAGAAGAAATTAGATTGCAGGAAAGATCCAGATAGAACTAGCTGGCCTCAGATGACCATAACTCGGCTTTCTTCTTTGCACATACAAGATGAGATCACGTCAGAATACAATATACTCTTTATCATCGGATAACCATGCTCCGCAATTCTCCTGGGAAGGTATTGAACAGGTGGCACGCCATTATTTCCAAGATTTATTCACATCTTCAAACCCTCAGCCAGATTATCATCTCCTCGCTTGTGTAGCTGATAGAGTCTCTACTTCTGCATACCAACACATGGGTGAGCCTTATTCTCGTGAAGAGGTAATTCAAGCATATAATCAGATGCACCCAGGAAAGGCACCAGGGCCAGATGGGATAAATGGGACTTTTCTACGCAGATATTGGACCACCATTAGCGAAGATTTTATGAGCACGTGCCTATCTTTTTTAAACAACAACATCATGCCCCCATCACTAAATGAAACACATATTGTTCTCATTCCAAAGTCTCCAGGAGCTGTGTCAATCAACAAATTCCGGCCTATTTCCTTATGCAATACTATATACCGAGTCATTTCTAAGGTTCTGGTGAATCGTGTTTCTGATGTTCTCCCAAGTGTAATCTCCCACAATCAAGCGGCTTTTGTGCATAATCGCCTCATTTCAGACCAAGTATTACTCTCTCATGAAATCCTACATGTCATGCGACGCTCAAAGGCAAAGACTAAAGGCTATTTCGCCTACAAGATAGACATGTCAAAGGCCTTCGATCGAATTGAATGGGACTTTGTTTTAGCTGTTTTGTCAAGCATGGGTTTTCATGGATCCTGGATATCTCTGGTGCGACAGTGTATTACTTCTGTGCAGACTTCTGTCCTTCATTGCTGGAAAAAAAGGAATAAACAACGTTTTTATTTGTCTTTTGGAACGCTTTATAACCGTTTTTTATGCCGGCGACGCAAATGGTCGAGCCTTTTAAAGAACGCGTTGTAAGCGTTATTTATACATTAATTTAAAAGAACGCTTATCGCTAAAGCGTTTTTTAAAGCGGGTAAGGCGGCGGGAATCTACGAGGCATAAAGAACGCTTCAAGGTGAAAGCGTTCTTTATGTCCGACTATAAAAAACGCTTGCTTATTATAAGCGTTCTTTATGAAGATTTATAAAAAACGCTTATCAAGACAAGCGTTGTTTATGTCATTTGGCGCGAGAGTATAAGAAACGCTTATACATATAAGCGTTTCTTATATGGTCTTTTTTATATTTTTATTTTTTATACAATTTATTATACCCTCCGCGTAACACAAAATTAAAATCACAAAATCATTCAAAATCTCTTTGCATTGTATATACCATATCAACCAAACTGGTGAATTTTAATTAATATATAGATCAACAGCGGCACTCTTGTTTGCATTAATATTATATACCAGCTAGCGCACATACGCTTAAGTGTAGTATCGATCAACTACAACATTTGTAACTAGCTAGTTAACCAAAATACTAAAAATGGTAACCAAAATACTAAAAATGGTTCAAGTACTTTGATCATAACATGTACAATACAACCATTTGAAAAAAAAGAAAAGATAGATCTGACTCATGACTTCTTCTGATCAATTTAGTGCTTTCAACACATGTGTGCGCCCTCTCCTTATTGACAAACTTCAGATTGATCGACTTGTGAATAAGTGTTGAGAAGAAATCAACAAGCTGCACAACAGAATTATAAAAGCGATTAAGTGCACCATTTAAACTTATCCAAACATGCGCAAATAATTAAAATCACCAATTCAAACACAAAAGTACTTATAATACGTACCTGAGAAGAAATTTCTAATTCGCTAAGACAGTTGTTACCTCTGTTGAAGATGAAAGTACCGACGATCATGATGATTCTTCTGCTGATACAAAGGAGACAGAAGAAGAAAAATATGGTACAAAAGAGACAGAGGCAGATATAGATGAAAGGATGAATGAGAACTAGAAACAGAGAGGTTGAAGAAATTGGCTAAATAGTTAAGTGAGGCTTCCACGAAGTAGAGTCCAGTGGCGATTAACGAATTACCGGCATACTTCATGACCTTGAATGAAGAAAACAGTTTTCTAGAGTAGTTGTATCAGAAGGATAAGAGGAACCTTAGTCGATTATATGGTGGCATGGGGGACTATATGAAGATAAAGTGGTACCAGATCGCCCGGTTGATGAGTTTCATGACTTATGGATGGAAACGGAGGTGGAGAAGGTAGACACTTCTCCATCTTCAGTTTGGATTGGATTTGCATCTTCTTTCAGTTTTGAACATCGATAGGTCGGAGAATCTTCAAACACTTGGACATGAATGTCTGTAGATTGCATGCAGTCAATTGGAATACTAGCCACACATTGTTGATGTGGGTGCATCATACCTTTTAAAAAAAACTAGATAAAAAACTCTTGGCAATTAAAAAGATTGAGAGATTCCCCCTGAGTTTGCATGTTAAGCGACTTTAACAAATGATAGCAATAAGTGACAGCTTCTATGCACAATAAGTGACAGCTTTTATGTTATACTATAACCTTAGTAGAAAGTTTCTACTAGGTTATAGTATAACATAAAAGCTGTCACTTATTGTGCATAGAAGCTGTCACTTATTGCTATCATTTGTTAAAGTCGCTTAACATGCAAACTCAGGGGGAATCATACTTAGGGGGAATCTCTCAATCTTTTTAATTGTCAAGGGACCTTCATCTAGTTTTTTTAAAAAGATACGATGCACCCCACATCAACAGTGTGACTAGTATTCCAAATGACTACATGCAATCTACAGACAGTCATGTCCTAGCGTTTAAAGATTTCTCAGACCTATCGATGTTCAAAACTGAAAGAAGATCCAATCGAAACTGGAGATGGAGAAGTGTCTACCTTCTCCATCTCCATCCATAACACATGAAACTCATCAACCGGGAGATGTGGTACCACTTTATCTTCATATAGTCCCCCATGCCACCATATAATTGACTAAGTTTCCTCTTATCCTCCTGATACCACTATTCTAGAAAACCGTTTTCTTCATTCAAGGTTATGAAGTATGCCGGTAATCCGTTAATCGCCACCGGACTCTACTTCGAGGCAGCCTCACTTAACTATTTAGCCAATTTCTTCAACCTCTCTGTTTCTGAGTTCTCATTCATCCTTTCATCTATATCTGCCTCTGTCTCTTTCGTACCATGTTTTTCTTCTTCTGTCTCTTTTGTATCAGTAGAAGAATCATCATGATCGTCGGTACTTTCATCTTCAACAGAGGCAGCAACCGTCTACATCGGCCAAATTCGTCTGACTTTTTATCCGATTTTCTCTGTGATGTTTCAGTGCTGTCCAGTTCTGATTGCTCGGTCTACTGAAGCTTCTACATCATACATACTAGTCAGAGGTGACTATAGGAATCGAAAAGGAGAGAAGAAAGGTCGAGAAGGAAAATAAAGTTGGTGGGCCCGTCCGAGTTCAATTTTTTTTATTATAGGTTAATGACGATCGAAGGTCATAGGCGCTAGCCAAAAAATGTAAAGGGATACTAAAATAATAACTACAAGAAATTAAGAAGCTGTAAGTAGCGCTAGAGGTCTCTAATATGGCCAATGGTGGTCATATTGATTTCCAAAACATTAGAGGGTTAATTGGAATGCCTAGCTTGACCGGATAACAACTCTGAGAAGAATGTGAAGGAACTTAAAAGTTTTTGATGTTGGTATTGGTAGAAATGTAGATAAACTTCTGGGTGGATGTTAAGGTAAAAGCAATATGGGGAAGGAGAATACGTCAGGCAAGCTGCCGTAATGCTATGTCTTTGTAACTAATTAATACATCCTATAGTCATCTAATATTTGCACCCTAGATTATACTATAATATAATATATAGCATTAATTAATACACCCTATAAATCTAACCAAATTAATTTCACCATATATACTATATTTGTATGCATGCCGAAACGCATTATATTACACATTAATTCCCAAGTCCATTAATTGTACCAGCAAGTAAAAATCAGCACATATATACTACAACAAATATAGTTATAAAAACAATCAGAACATATATAGTTATAAAGACCAGCGCGCAAGTCCGTTGGTCTACATGCAAAGTTATTCCCAAACACACGTACACACTTTATTCACGCCGTTAATCGATCCCAAACAAACAGATAAACAGAGTATATATGTTCCGGATTAACAAGTTTGGTTTGCAAGCACACATAGGTTAACAACAAATGCGCACCACAGTTTGTTTGCATGCAAAATTATTCCCAAATAATACACACACAATATATTTCACGCCTTAATCATAAACAAACAAACGCCTTAATCCTTAATCCCAAACAAACAGAGCATGTATATTTTTCCTGATTAAGAAGTTTGGTTTGCAAAATTACCTCATCAGCACAAGAATGGAGCCGACAGATCTAGCGCGCTTGTTCCTTTCGTTATACTTGGGGCCGGTTGTAATCCAGACGCCGCCGTGCGTGCGACAGGGTCTGTTCCTGTTCGTGCGATTTGCAAAATCAAAATTAATTACTGAAGAGTATATATATGAAACTAAAGGATCGATAGGCATATATGTGTTCGCAGCTCAATAATATTACCGATAGCGAGAGAGCTCGAGGCGCCGACGATTGATATCGACGCATGCATCAACAGTTTGGACGCTGGGATGCATATAAATGTTAGAAGCTAGTGAAGATGGCAAGCACATATAGAAGAAAGGGGAAGAGAAGAGGCGTGCCGCGGCGGAATCGAAATGAAATTTAATTTGGGATGGTTTGGATTGAGATGTAGCTTAGCGTGTTTACAGAGAGCGTATACAGAGAGTGGTAGGGGAACAGTCGCGATTTGATTGATGAGAAGACTGGGCGGGAGGGATATAATTCAGGTAACATAAAAAACGCTTCACTTAAGAAGCGTTTTTTATGCTAGCATAAAGAACGCTTCTTAAGTGAAGCGTTTTTTATGTTATTGCGCCTACACACATAAAAAACGCTTCATTTCTGAAGCGTTTTTTATACATGTCTCTTTAAAGAACGCTTTGTAACAAAGCGTTGTTTTTGACTTTGGGCTTCATAACAAAAACAACGCTTTGTAAACAAAGCGTTGTTTAAGATGTCCGACCTATGATAAAAAATGATTTACAATATAATTGTTGTTAAAGGGGCGTTGTTTATTCCTTTTTTTCCAGCAGTGCTTATTAATGGCTATCCAGGTCCTTTTTTCCAACCTCACCGTGGATTGCGTCAGGGTGACCCACTATCGCCTATTTTGTTCATTATTTGCATGGAAACTCTATCTTCGGCTCTCAAGCTAGCTAATGACGTTGGATTTTATTATGGCTACACTATACCAGGTCTCAATACTTCAATTACCAATTTGCTCTTTGCTGATGATTGTGTTATGTTTGGTGAAGCATCAACCTCCAATGCTCAAGCTCTCAATACAATCTTACATGACTTCAAAGAAGCATCAGGTCAATGTATAAACATAGACAAATTCGCACTTATGTTGTCCACTGGGCTACAACCTACTTTAAAGGCCGACATTACTTCAACTCTCAATACTCATCAGGTCACTGATTTCGGTTTGTATCTAGGTTTCCCAAGCACTATAGGTAAAAACAAAAGCTCAGTATTCAAGTACATTAAGGATCGTGTGGTATCCACAATTGGTCAAAACAAGCTTTACAAGCTGGGAGAACTCCTTTAGTCAAGGTTGTCCTTCAAGTCATACCTTCATATTCTATGTCCATCATTCTCTTACCTCAAACTTTGCTCAAGTGAATTCAGCAGATGATTAATAGTTTCTGGTGGGGAGGGACGACACACTCTTCTGTTATTAGATGGACAAAGTGGTCATCACTTTACCAAGATAAAAGGTCAGGTGGAATGGGTTTTAGGGATTTACGCAGTTTCAATCGTGCTCTATTAGCAAAACAGCTCTGGCGTATTATTGTTCAACCTCAAACCCTACTTTCCCAATTTTACCATGTTAAATATCTGCGACATTCATCTTGGTAGACAGTTCAACCAGAGGCAAATTCTAGTCCAATATGGAGGGCACTGCTTACAATACGTGATATTGTTGATTTTGGTGGGAGAATAGCAATTGTCAATGGCACCGATACCAAGGTAACAGATCAATGGCTACCATCGAAACCGGGGGGCAAACTTTTTCCATGGAAACTACCTCCATTGGTCCATCAATATTCTTCTGTTGCAACTCTTATTACATTAGAAAACAATTGGAATACTGCCTTGCTTCAGCAGTGGTGTGAAGAGTCTGATATAGGGCATATCCTTCAAATTTCTCTGCACCAAGGGGCTTCTGCTTCATCACCTACGGCTGATCAATGGTACTGGGGCCTTTCCAAATCAGAACAATTCACAGTATCTTCAGCATACTACGTAGATATGTTTCTGCGGTACACTTCTTCCCCCTCTACATCACATGACACATCCAATCGTAAAGTTTTCAATCTGCTCTGGACATTGGATATTCCTCCACGGATAAAGCATTTGGGTTGGAAAATTATTACTAGTAAACTCCCATGCAAGACAGTTATCCACGACAGAATTATAGTGCAAATGTCAACAAAGTGCTACTTCTGTGATAGTGCTGAGACCATGCTACATGCCTTATATCAGTGCCCTGTTGTTCAACCACTGTAGGACCGGTTCGGGTTTTCTTTACCTATCACTATTCAAATGGATCAAGGCCTGCAGGATTGGTTTTTCCAGTTTTGTCTTACAAGGTCCAAGACTTAGATTTCCACCTATCTTAGTTTTCTTTGGAAGCTATGGTTCACCCATTGTCAAGTCTCACATAACCGGGTCAAAGATTTTGAGCATGGTTGGTGAAATACCCTGTAATTAAAAATAGTGATTAATTAGGCTAATAAATATTCTAGAAGCTTAATTAAGTATAAATAAATATTAGGGAACAAATCCCGAAGAAAACGGATCCTTAAAATGGATTAAAAACACAAACGAACATTAAAGCGCGTTTTTCGAGGAAACCGGGAAAACGCGACTTTAAGCGGGTCAAATAGACTCGTAACAATTTTAGTCAACTAAATAGTCATTAATAAATAATAGGGAAGGTCTAGAACCAATAAAATCAGTAAAACGAGAAAATAGTAAAAACTGTCAAAAAACGGGAAGTTATGGGGTGAGAGTGTAATTAAAATAAACTAGTGTGTCCACTTTTAAAAATAAAAACTGAAAGTGTGTGTGTGTGTGCTGTATGGGCCGATTTAATTGCCCTCTCTCACACTCTCTTATTCTCTTCTTATGTACAAAAGACAAAACCATTAAAAAGTCAAAAAGTAAAACCTCTCTCCTCACCCACTCACAAACCCACGTACTGCACATCCTCTTCTTCCTCTCTGTTTTCTCTTCCTTCCACGACTGTAATGGCGATTTGAGAGCCACTCTCAACAGCCCACTTTCTCTCTATTTTTGAAAGCCTAAACCACCACCAAATGCTACAAAAACCATACTGTTGAATTCGTATCGCTTAGGAGAACATTTTACACCCTTCAAAAATCTAAAACCTCCAACTTTATTTTTGAGGGTATAATCGTTTGAGAGCTTGAAGAGCACCATTTGAAGATCTATCTTCTTCTCCATGTTCTAAGGTAAGAAGTAGACCAAAGCTTCACTCTTTTCCATGTTTCCTTGCAAAAATCAAAACTCACGTGAAACACACTATTCCATTGTCAGCCGGTTTTGGCATGCCACTGTGAGAGTTGAAGCCTTGTCATTTTCTACTCAAAAACTCCATTAGAAAATTTACTAGTTTGGTGTGTATGTGTGTACCTTGTTACATGGTGTAGCTTGGTTTAAATAAATCAAGAAAACAAAGAAGGAAAGAGGAGCAAGAAAGGAGAAGGAGGAGAAAAGGAAAAGAAACAAGGAAACCAAGGTAATGAGAAGCCTCTGTACAATTTTAATGTTTGTGTATGTGTAGGTATATTACTGTAACAATGTCTAAGCCACTGTAACCGTAGGAAAGGAATGGAGTAAGTTAATGTTAATTGAATTTGTAGTTGAAACCTTTGAAAAACAAATAAACAAGTGCTAGGTGCAAATTGTTAAGTGTGCAGTAAGTATTTAGAATGTGATGTGAGTAATGTATATGTTGAGCAGATTGTGAATATGTTGAGTGTGCAAAATTATGTGGTGAGAACACTTAGAAATGTAGGGAACCTCTGTCAAAATTTGGTTAGAAATTAGAGACTTGGTTGATGTGAGAAAGGAAAGAAATAGAAGAGAATTGCAGAGAAACAAAGAATGGGATTTTTCACCTTGTTGTGTAACAGAAAAAAGAATGTAGTTGAGTGGAGTTATAAATGGTGTATTGGGAGTTGTCAAACTAAGTTAAGCTAGTGTGAGAATCATTGAGTTAGTGAGAAGAAGAATGGGAAAGTCTATAGCATTTCTTGGAGAAGGAAAAATTGTAACAGAGAAGAAAAACTTACAGTGAGTGTGTAAATGTAACAGATTTTTATAGAGTTGTATTAGGTTAGTTTAAGATGCTTGATCAAAGTTAAAATATGCTAGATTATATGTAGAAATATTAGGGAAGAGATTGATAGAGGTTTGGAGTTGAAACAAGTTCAAAAACTTATGTAAATTGCAACACTGTAACTGGTCCGAGTTTGCAAACCAGTACGCAAACCCGGACCAGCATAAAACACGACAGAAAGTTTTACAAAGGAGTGGTCCGGGTTTACAAACCAAGACGCTAACCCGGACCACCCCAAAAACATACCCGTAACTTCCTAAAACAAGTGGTCCGGGTTTGCAAAGGAGTACACAAACCCGGACCATGCATAAAAAGCACCCGTAACTTACAAAATCAAGTGGTCCGGGTTTGTATACTAGGGTGTAAACCCGGACCAAACAGTTTTCATACCCGAGAGTTATTCCAGCGTGTTGGTCCGGGTTTGTAAACCCGGACCAACCCAAAATCTATCCAGAATGTATTTTAAAGCAAGACTAAGGATGGGTAAGGATGGGTAATGATGGTATAAGATAATTAAGACATAATTAATGATGTTTAAAGGTCATTAAGGCCATAAACAAGCTTAGAAAATAATTTTAAGTAAGTAACATAAGTATATGTATTTGAACAACAATGAATTAGTAAGTATAAACTAGGAAATGTTAGTAAAGTAATTAGTAAGGATAAGTAAGGGTAATTAACCACCCAATTGTATGTATATGTTAGGACTTGGATTGTGAACACCGGAGGAACGTCGGAAACAAGTACAACGGTGAACGGTATGAACTCCTCATGCCCCGTATGCTACCTTGATCACCAAATAAGATAAATGCAAGAATCGGAGTTATCATGCTTACTCGTGAATATGTAGTGTTGTATCTTGTTGAATATTGTCTTTAAATCATAGTTTGTATAATTCATGAAATGTATGAATGAATATGAGTGTGTGTATGTATGATGCATTGTATTGTGACCGAATGTGATTGTGATTGGACTTCTAACTGATTCTTAACAAGCTAACCAGTCTAACTTAAATTGGTAATTAAATTGGAATGAGTAGAAGTCCGATATAGTTTCGGCCACGCGTGAGGATGTAGAGACACAAGAGGTTGGATCCAAGTCCTGACTCTTAAACTGGTCCGCGGCCCAAACCCCTTAAATGGGTAGCATCCCGGATTGGTGAGTCAAGTAAATCCCGGTGGTGGGACGGAGTAGTCCCCGGGCCGGAGGTCATACCGACTTAACATGAGTAAAAGTAAGTAAGTAAGAATGAGTAAACAGTATGGAAAAGTAAGTAAGTTAAGTAAGAGTAAGTAATGTGTAATGAGTAAAAGAGTAAATTGCATTCCGATTAACCCGGATGCGTAATTTGGCTAACCCTGGTGAAGGTAAGTATTGTGTGTGCTATTGAATTGTTGTTTGGGTCGTGTATTGTATTGAGCATGATTGTATGATGTATGTGAAGCATGTATGTATGAAAATAATGAACCGCATGTATAGTCGACCTTAAATAGTCGGCGTGCCCTAGCTAGCACGCGGTATATGTGGAGTTTATGCGCAACTTTTGCTGAGTCCCTTGGGGCGATGTTTTTACTACACGCAGGTCCTCGAGACGGGTGAAGACCATGAAGAGATTCATTTTGATTTCTTTTTGTCTGTAAACAATGAATTATGAATGGTGTACTAAGTAGTAAACGGCTGTAGGTTTTGTAAGCCGGTGTACCATAGGGTACACCCTTCTGGAAAATGAAGGATTGTGGGATGGTATAGAAGAGTAGCTTGTAGAAACTCATTCATTTTTGGGAGACGAGAAAGGGATGTAATTAAATACTTTAAGTACTCGATAATCCAGAAATGTAAGTATGTTATCTTCTGTATTAGTATGGAATGTAGTAACTCGGTATACTTAGGCATCAGACCGTGACTGTAAGTAGTGTAAGCCTTGCTAGCCGTATGGGCGGTTAGCGGAGTTGTATCACCCGCCGTAGTAGTAGTAGTATTTCCGCTGCGACGTAGTAGGATTATCAGGACGATTAGACGGTAAGCATAGGATTAACGGTAGGGGTGTTACAGTTGGTGCCAGGCTGACAGTTTCTTTCAGCTAGCTACTTCCACGGTGGCCGCAACACCCATAGCGTTAGAGTCTCATCGTACGCAACACCCACAAATGACCAAGATCTCTATCGACGCTAGTATGGATTCCCATGAAAGGATTGGTATTGCATGGGTGGCACGTACGCATACTCAGCTTTTGCATGTCGGTTATGATGGATGTCGGGGACGTACTACTATTGCTGATGTGGAAGCTTCTGCAATAGACGCTGCACTCAACATGGCCTTCTCCACTGGTCTACAAACTTTTCGAGTGATAAGTGATTGCAAATCTATAATTCAGTACTTGCAAGCAGAGGGGACCACATCGTTGCTGCCGTCCACGACACATATTTTGAATCGCATTTTAGCCAATCTTGGTCGCTTCCATGAGGTATTATGGTTTTATATTCCTAGAGAAGTGAATATCTCAGCGCACTGTATTGCTAACCACGCCCGTTGTCTAGGGGTGTTCATAGAAAACCGGAACCGCCAAACCGGAACTGGAACCGGTGAAACCGAAACCGGAAACCCGGTTAACTGAAGTTGTTTGCCGGTTCGGTTAACCAAACCGTTTAGTTTCCCGATTCAGGTTCCGGTTACGGTTATTGATTTTGGTGAATCCGGTTAACCGAAAAAACCGTTTAAGCGTTTAATTTATTAATTTTTATAATTTTTTTGATTATAAGTATAAAATTATAAGGTTAATTATTAGATTTATCATAAATAAATATACAATTATATAGTTAATGGTTAGAATTATACCAAAACCAATAAAATCTTATCAAAATCGGCGGTTAACTGGTTTAACATCGTACCAAAACCGGTAAAACCGCACAATGTTTACTAATTATAAGAAAAAAAACACATAAATCTACATCATTATGGTTAACCGTTAAACCGGTAAAACCGCACCGAAACTGACGGTTAACCGCTTCTAAATGAACCGGTTACGGTTATCAAATTTGACTAACCGACAATCCGGTTAACCGGTTTCCGGTTAACCGAAAAGCCGGTTAACCGGTTATGAACACCCCTACCGTTGTCTACAGCAAACGGGTTCATGGACTCCGGATAACATTCCGGATTATGTAAACAAACTTGTTACTTAATACAATTAGTACCTCTTTTCAAAAAAAAATTAAATCTAGTTTTCAAAAAAAAAAATTACATCAGAAGCTAAAAAAGTTTAAAATGAAATAGATCCCCTTTCACTGTTAACAGCTAAGGTCCCGTTCGTTTTTTGCTGACCCATTTTAGATGAAGTTAATATGGGTGGATTAATGTCATCAGCCTAAGTTCATTAGAAATAGTTCTGTTGGTTTTTTTTCACCAAAAAAAAATTCACCAAAAGAAATAGATTCGTTGGTTTTTGATATGGGGTGAGATGTGTAAATGACCACACTACCCTTAAAAGTGATATATTTGGCGTTGATTCCCGATGCTCACTTATCTCGTTAGTCCTCTTTAGCCATTACTTACAGAAAGATGGAGCTGGGCTGGTCAGGGGTAATTAGGACCAAATTCTTTCATCAATATCCCTCTTGTAGATGAATTTATTGAAACACGGTAGGGGTGACAATTCGGGTTGATGGGTCGGGTTGAAGCTCACCCATACCCAACCCAATTAAAATTATATTAACCCATATCCGACCCAAAAATAATCGGGTTACAAACTTTTAACCCATACACAACTCATATAAAATCATTGAACTCATACCCGACCCGTTTAACCCATTTAAATATAAATACTCTTGTTTTTCTGCAGAATGATCAGTCGTCCATAAAAATGTACACATGACGGTCATTTATTTCAAATCATTGTGTGTCATTTGTCCAAATGTCAACATTTTGTTAAATGGGTCAATAATCTTAACTCATAGCCGTTATTTGTGCGGATGAAATAGTGTGAACGATGGAGTTTGTGCGATTTCGCTACTATTGAAGTAGTAGCAATTTTGTTACTGCTATAATAGTATCGATTTTGTTACTGATGTACTAGTAACGATTTCACAACTGTTATACTCGAAGCCATTTCGCTACTGTTACACTAGTAGTCATTTGGCTACTACATTCTAAAACTGTAGCAATATCTAGCTATCGGAAAAGTAGTAGCGAGGCCAAAGCGAAATAGCTACCGCATTCCAAAACGGTAGCTATTTTTAATTTAGCCACTAGGACCTTTGCTACCACTGTATATCAGTAGCTAAATCATAAAATGCGGTAGCCCGTTGTGTTTAGCTACCAAAACTGATGATTTAGCTACTGATATACAGTGGTAGCTAAATCTGATTTTTCTTGTAGTGATAGTATTTAGGTTTTCAAACAAACAGTGAATGGTGGATATAGATGGCCTAGAGAATGTATTTAGATTTATAAAATAATTATTTCTATGGGCCTAAAGAAGTGATTGTATTTTTGTTTGCTATTATACTAATGGTTATAAAATTAATACATATCCAAGTAAAATATATACATATTTATTTATTTATTTAAACGGGTCAGGATGAATTCGGGTTAGGACTCTTAACCCATACATACCTAACCCATATATTTAATAGGTAACCCATACGTGACCTAAAAATTAAACGAGTCAATAATCTTAATCCATACTCGCTATTTACGGGTTGGGTTTGGATCGGGTTACCGGGTTGGGTAAAAATTACCATCCCTAGCGGGTATTGCCGCGTCTACACCCCAACTCCTCTCCTCATGTTATTCTGTCATTCAGCTTCAACGAGAGATGAAAAAAAGGAAGATTCATCTCTAATTCATCTATAGAGTGTGGATGGTGCAATTGGGTAATTATAAGTATGTGATCATGATTTAGAAATGTATTATACGCTAGATTAGGAATTCCTCCATGAATAATTCCATTCGTGATGATCTAATTACTCGAAGGCAAATTCTACTGTACCCGAGGTATAGTGATGGTACCTTATCCTTACCAGCAATGGATGTTTAACAAGAAAACGTATGTTGGGCAAATCGGAAATGATCGTTTGTACACTTAAATTATTTATCCACTTGTACTGTTAGTATGTTTGTATATATGTTTATTAGAATCTCAAAAGTGAATTATTGTCATGAATTGTAATTTTGAACAATTTATTTGAAAAAAATTACTCCAATAAAGAGAAATACGGGTCCAAGAGCGGGAGGGAGATTCCCTTTGATCTTTCTCTTTTATTTTGTGGATTCTTGAAGTTTCATCACTGCTAAGGTCTTACACTTATCACGTGGTTGCTAGATCTAAGCTGTTCTCTTCCCACAGACGGCACAAAATGAATAGGTAGTTATCCTTTCCCTAGTTATCTACATTGCCTGATTCTCTCGATCCAAGACTTTTACTAGCGTTTTCGTCGAAGTACCTAGTTCGCTAGACGAGATCGCACAGAAAATCTGTAGCAAGGCGAGAAAACAAGACAAGGAGATGCTCAAGTATTGATAGTGTGTCCATTTCCATGGGGGTGAACCCCTATTTATAGTGTTTCTTTACAACTTCTAGCTTTGCCAGCCTGTCAACCTATCTATCTGTCAGGCTGTCATTTTGTTGCTGTAAAATTATAAGTGTTGAAGGTGCAGCCAGTCGCTGCCTATGTATCCTTTTATCCAACGACCGGTCACTATTTAGGCTTACTTACTGCTATCTAGTTGAGCGCATTCATCCGGTCATTATTTACATTATGCGTATGACCGGCCGCTTATCTAAATAAGCAATAATTCCTTGGTCCTCTAGTCGGTCTCGTTTTTTTCCCACTTCAGCATGTAATCTCTTCTTTCCTAAGCCCATCCTTTTCCAAATCACACTCAGTGTTTGCTTCTAGAAATAAGGTAGTTAGTCCTCTGTTTGACCCCAATGTCGTTGGGTTGATGCCTCCACCACCACCTCGCCGCCTTCGCCGCCGTCGCCGCTCTACTCCATCCCGCCAACGCCTATTCTGCCTCTAGAAATACGCTTTGAGCGTCATCTGTTTTTGGATCCAGCCTCTTGTCTACTTGTTGTGTCTAGATCTGGTGTAGATTCTAGTGTTGCATGTCGGTTTTGAGCGGCTTTGAAACTGAGTTTGAGCTCCTGATTGACCTCTATTATGCTTTATGTTGTTATCAATTTTAGCAATAAATCCGGATCTAGTTATAGATCTAGGATATCTTATTGTTGGGTTTCGGGTTTTAAGCACCCATATCTTGTTACGCTATCAAGAACTTATAAGCTTTACTCTAGTCTTAGGAGGTGTTAATTTCAAAGAGCGTATTAGGCACATTAAGTTTTTCCCTTGTTTAGTCAGTTTGGATTGCATCACTAGATGTTCTTCAAGCTCAAATTATTGACCTAGAAAAAGTAGTCTTTATATACTGATTGGACTTCTTTTAGCTCGTCTGTTGGTTTTAATAGAAAGTGCGTCTTATTTTCGAAAAACATCCGGTAAGCCTCAGGATTGATGGAGCTACATTATGTAGATATGGAAATGAAGGATCTGTAGCGTTGAGGACATTTATTAATACCAAGAGTCCTGGTATATTGCTTTAGGTAAAATGAAATTTTTAAGAAACTCTATTCATATATCATTCACTATAATAACAAAGTTTTTTAAGTTTCTCTTTTTTAATTAACAACCAATACATTATCACTATTTATACGTGAGAAAAGATATAAAAGAGACACACATATGTTAGATCTATTATGTCATAAAAAGTATGATTTTTAATTAAGAACTCATGAAAAAAATGAGTGAAATTCACACCACTGTGAAGTATTTTTCAATTTCTTACTAACACAAGTGGGTGGAATCTACACCATCCGATTAGATTTATTTGTCATTGAATCTTGATGTTTATATATTTTTTGCATGTGGAGAATAGTTCAATATTTTTACTTGATCATAGTCCATAAGATATTCCCTT
This sequence comes from Limonium bicolor, assembly GCA_023374045.1. Lineage (NCBI taxonomy): Eukaryota > Viridiplantae > Streptophyta > Magnoliopsida > Caryophyllales > Plumbaginaceae > Limonium > Limonium bicolor. The sequence continues at coordinate 319,459,483 of CM041776.1, read as the reverse complement.
GTAGTGATAACTCCCATATCGCAATTTCTTTTACATTGGGATGGTTTCAGAGATTCAAATGAGAAAAAGGAAAGTCTCTGCATCTAACCGAAGACGAGAGTGGAAAAATATTTCATATGGAAAGTCACTATTTTGTTGTTTAATTGTAACGTCTATTGTTGTTCCTAACGAATCTGAATTTGTTCACATCAACTCATGTATTATTGGGGAGGTGGAGAAGACGTATAAAATATGTAATGTTCATACCTTGTAATTTTTAGTTGAAATTAACATACCTTATAAGTCCTACTTTTAACATCACCATTCTGGTTTTGTACAAGACGTCCAATAAAACTAAGTCAACGGTATAGGAAAAAGCACCTACATAAGGATCATACATGTTATTACCACGTTGATGACTAAATGCTTTGCAGTTTATCAATAAGAAATAATCACTTTTAATTTTTAAATTCTAAGATTAAAAGTTAGGGAATTAACGTGTTTGCGTTAGCTTGCTATATCTCGCCCCATTGTCGGTTTTCAACTCCGGTCTATTGAAATTGGACGTGTCATGTGAATGGTTTGAAGCCCAGCCTTTTATTACCTATCAATTCTGAGGCTATCTGGATGTTGTTTCTCATTAGATGTCTGTTCTTTTCATTGTCTTTGCTTAGTCTTTGTTTAGTCTTTGTTTACTATTGTCTTTGTAATGAAACCTTGGTTACATTTTGTACGTTTCAGTTATGTCAAACAGTGCGTAGATTTTGTACACACATTAGCCCACCGCCAAAGGAAGTTCGGACGTTTTAAATATTAATCTCGAGAGCCAGATAAAATTTTATCGGTGATTCTCATCTCATCCTATATCAGTTAAAACTTAACGTGTATTATAAATGCATGTGATACATGAGCAGAGGGGGAAGGATGCGGCTAAAGAACAAAATCCTAAATCAAGAAATGGGCTACTTTGCTACTTGATCAAGTATAGGTTTCTCCCACGTTTCCTCTGATGCCATTGAGTAAGGGGCTGGCAAGGAGAACTCACTGACCGTAGAGCTTTGACTCCTTCAATGACCTCAGAGCAGACATTGTGCTCTTCATGTAAAGGCCCTCTATGTCTCCAAGCTCCATTGGGGCCTTGTGAAGGCCACAGTTGGTGTCAGTGTCGCTGGTTGAGATGGGCGTAGATTCACTGGTGGTGGCCAACCGACATGGATCCTCCATGTCAACAGTGGCGGCAGCAGCAGATGGAGCGGTTGCGGAGAAGAGAATGCCAAGCATTCTTTCACACTGTTTCACAAGCTTGTATATGAGATCAGTGATGAAGAAGGGCTGTTTGAGAACCTTTTGGATGAAGGGAAGGCGAATAAGTACCCCAGTTCTCTTATCATACTTCTTGAGGATTTTCACCAAGCCTGCATAATTGAAAGACGGAAACAATAAGATCTCAGTTACTGCTATCATATCAGAGAGCTTGTAATCAAAGCATCAATTGAACACGATCCAGAACAACCCAACCAAGGAGGTTTTGGAGGCCAGGGAGATCCATGAAGACAAATAGTTTAAACACAGGCTCTTCGATGGTCACTTTCAAAGACTTACAATCGAGAAGAAAGCCAGGCATGAAGTAACATGAGAGCCTAGAGATGATACGCCCAACAGTATGAGACAACTCAGTAAGGAGAAATCCTAAGAAAATTCCATTGGCAACTAGGATATTCACAAGAACAAGAACCATTTCTAATCTCTCTCAAACAAGTCATGAACTGCAGAGGCGTACAAGATATCAGTCAGCAGCAAGGTAGGTCGATATATGGAGGCAGATAAATTTAAGGAACATAAACATCTATATAGTTATATTTAGATGGAGAGGGAGATTCTGAGGAACACCTGTGCACACAGGGGAGGAGATAGAAACTGAAAATAAGGGGACATGGATAAAATTACATATAATTAGGGGGTCTTTCGTCAAAATTTTCTAAAGAAAAGAAAATTGTACACCACAATATTATGTAATTTATCAAATTTTAGGGGGTACTTTGCTCCCTCCATCCCCCATGTCTTCGCCGTTGTGCGCGCATTAATCCTAGACAGTATACCAAGTTGAAGAGATGGTAGAGAACATAAATGGAAAGAATAATAACTAAAAATCTGACAATGCTGAGATGACAAGATGACGAGTTCTTTCATCTTTGGAAAATCTATAATGCTGATTATTGAATCCTGAACAAGCATGCATCAAAAGCATAAAACTTAAATACCAATACTCAACACAGAGATGTTTCCAGAGGTGGTAACAAGCAGATGGAAGAAACTAGAATCGACTTCGCACAAACAAAACTACCAAAAATCTTTGTATGTGTGTCTTCCTAAGACCATCATGAGCTAAAAAAAATGAAGTATGCACAAAATGCCCTAAAATAGAAAGCCGAAGGGATAAGTTTTACATAATAACAAAGAAGTGTAGCGTTAAGAATAGGGTAATCACTTCACGTCCTGGTCATTTCGTAATCATACGTTATATCTGTTTGTAGAACTGAACGCTTGGACATGGTCAGCACAGAGTATTAATACTGTCAACAAGAGACGGCACCAATCCACTATGGATGACAAACGTGGTTTCTCCAAAATCTTTCATATTAGAACAAAAAAAATAGAACATGTTAAAATTAATGCTAAATTCGTTGAGTTTTCCTTGTGAAGTTAATTGGTTTGCCCTTCCAATTAATGTCTTATTCACGAAAAGTTTCACGGAAGTTGAAGATGCACTAGTAGGAACATTTATGCGACGCAAATAATGGCGTCTGAAACATTTGGTTTTTTTAACATCCTGATAGAGTTACGAGGAAGTTGAATCCTTGAAAGAAGTTAAGACTTCTAACTTTCTAAACAACCAAGTGTTAGTTGTTCATAGGGGTTTAATGAATGATATTAATGAGGTTGTAATCGTTGTAACTTGTTACCCATCATGTGGCAATTGTTAATGGGTTAATGTGGGGATTAGTAAAAGGTTTAGATCTATCACTATAAATAGGTCTGGTAACTCGTAACTTAGGATAATTGCAACTTGTGGGGATCACATTCAAGATAGTCAAGGGTGGTTCTATGGGAACTCAAAGGGAGTCGGGTAAGAACACCAAGGGAAACACGGGTTGATGGGTTGTTTAGGTAATTCTAATGTAAACTTGTAATCCTCATCCTCTAAATGAAAGTTGCTTTATCTCCTCACATGGATGTAGGTCATGTTTGGACTGAACCACATATATCATTGTCTCACTAATTTTATCATTATATTATCTTGTGGTTATTTTCTTCGGTAACCATGTCAATCTCACCGTGATCCTAAGAAAATGGGCCCAAAATCATAATAGAACCTTATCCTTATCAAACCATCAACGAAAGAAAATGAATGTTCTACCGTTTACCATGACTTACATTCCACAACTTGCTATTTTCTACAATCCTAATTGTGGTCAAAGCTTACTTGTAAGCAACATTCCCCTTTTCTAAAACTATTGTCAAATTCCCATCACATGAAGAATACTACAATGTATTTTAATGTTAAGATACAATTATCACTTGTCAAGGCAATCACCTGTATAATGAGAGCGCTGTAATTTTCCAACATGTTCATCTCTCCATGGAAATGAACAATTTCCTTTCTAGTCTTCAGCATCTCCTCATTTGACATCTTGGCATTCTTCACTTTATCTTGAAGTTCCTGAAACATCATAAATTTGACCTAACCACTGATGATTTACTATCAAAAGAAAACCAGATTTTCAAGATGTCACTTTGATCATAAATTTCTCAACAGTAACATGAACATTAATTATCCTGAAAGTCATCAACCTCAGCAATCTTATAAGCAAGATAGATCGTAGAAGTCACAAGCGGCCTATAGCCAAACTAATTAGGGTAGTTTCTTCTGACACCGAGTCAAGATTCAAAGAGAGCGTAGCTAGTGTTGTATTATGGACCAAACTGTGTGTGAGTAATTGAGAGATCTGATCGCCATGTGCGATGCAGCCATCGGGAGCTTCCATAGAATAGAAGCAACATATCAGGCATCACATATGATTAAGCAACGGTTCACAAGTCAGAGAGGCTTGATTTCATCTGTTCAAACAAAGACGGCTAGAGATTCTGTGCTAGTAGAAAAATTTAGCATACGGTGGAGCCAGAACGCACTGTTGACTAGGAGCCAAATGGCCGGGGAAGAGGAATCTCTCTCTCTAAAAAACTTGGAAGCACTTCGTTTAGATCGCGACTTGGTTTAACAATTCTTGCCCGAGGCAATTATTTTCAGACGGCTCAATTTCAGATGATTGCATAAGTGATACGTCTAAGCAATCGGATCAAAACCTAGATCTTAACGATTAAATAAAAAACAAATGTCGATTCATGATGTACAATTTACAGTACAGAAGACAAACAAATTGAAGTTAAGAATTACTATAGAATAATATACCTTCAATCAGATGATTTATTCTTCCTCCTTCATAATGAAGAAGGTATTAAATTTCTCCAGGTCTCCCTCCAAAAGCCTGATGAAATCAGCCTCTTCTTTCATCATTCTATCCTCTTTCGGCGTGGCCGGCGTCACTGTCACGGCCGCGTCGCCATTCGCGGCGAAGATCCTCTGCCGCTCAGGAGCGGGCAGTCTATCACCGGCGTCCTTGGGCTCTATGAGCTCTAGGCGCGTCTTGTGGTCCTAGTAGGAGAGGAATTTATTCCTCCATTCAGGTAGAGTCTCTTCGATCTGGTTGCTGAGCCTCTTCCAAACGTCATCGATGAGTGTGTATAAAAGTGTGTGATTCTAGGTAAGTACAGACAGAATTTTTGATCATCTTGAGCGTATGGTTCCATTTAATGGACTTCCACTCGTGGCCAATCCACATTAATGTTGAGGAGAAAAGCCCAACATCAAGGCAGTTTGGGTAATTGGGTCGTTTGTTTCATGGTTTCTAGTTGGATAAGGAAAACTCGGAAAAGTACTAAAATATCCTTATTAGATGTTTCTTCTCTTTCCGCTTTCCTCTGTATCTTGTTTTCCACCTCCTTCAATTTCGGAAGTCCACAATACTCCAGTGTTTACTCTTCTCCAACCACTTCAATTTCATTGCTCTTGTTTCTTGCTGGTAATCTTTCTTTTTTTTTTCCCCTTGTCCTTCATGTTTGTTTTGTGTTTTTGATTTGTTGGGAAAAATATGGTGCGAGATGGAGACAAGAAAATTAATAAAACTACGCGAAGAATTAATAGAGATGACACACGATATTTTAACGAGGAAAACCCCTTTAATGTAAAGGGTAAAAAACCTCGGGATCGTAAGCACTGATCCAAACCTTCCACTATAACAATAATGGGATTACAATGGTGACCTTCTTCGAATAAATATCGAAGGCTCTAGCTCTCAAATTTGTAGAAATAACAAAAAAGGGAACAAACAAGAATTAGAAAAAGAAGCTATAAACTCTTTCTTTTTCCTCTTTGTTTTTCCTCTCCTTTTACTCTCTTTGCACACTTGTGCAGCTTGTTTGATCCTCTCCTCAAGTTCTAAATGCTTGAACTTGGATGATGAAAAACAACTCAAGTTATGTGGGTATTTATAGGAAATGAAGTGTGGTAATAAAGCATGAGTTTCAATGTGAAATGAACTTACCAAAGTCATAATAAGTGTGCCACCTACCATGAACTATTTACCTCCCTTGATTTACATGTGGTTGATTAAACTTTCAACATTAGTAGGCTACCAACTAGGAGGAAGTTTCTAACAAATCTCCCCCTCCGACGAGTTGGGGAGTCATTACTCCAGCTCCATGGCAGCATCTTTCAAACTTAGTGATTGGAATGACCTTGGTCATCATGTCGGACCAGTTATCATCGGTGTGAACCTTCTCTAGATAGACTAGCTTCTTCTCAATCACATCCCGGATCCAATGACATCGAACATCAATATGCTTTGTCCGAGAATGATAACTTGGATTCTTAGCTAGGTGAATAGCGCTTTGGTTATCACATCGAAGCTCATAGTGTTCTTGCTCATGGCCAAGTTCTTGCATGAAACCCTGCATCCATAACATCTCTTTGCACGCTTCTGTAGCGGCAATATACTCTGCCTCGGTGGTTGATAAAGCAACACATTTCTGAAGTCTCGACTGCCATGAAACAGCTCCCCCTACAAAGGTAATCAGATAACCTGAGGTAGACTTTCGTGAGTCAACATCACCGGCGAGATCTGCATCTGTGTACCCTTCCAACACATGTTCTCCTCTTCCGAAGCACAAACACCTCTTGGTAGTGCCTCGAAGATATCTAAGGATCCACTTGACCGCATTCCAATGCTCTTTGGCAGGATTAGATAGAAACCGACTAACAACCCCAACTGCATAAGCTAGATCAGGACGTGTGCACACCATGGCATACATGAGGCTACCCACCGCTGATGAATAGGGCACCTTCTCATTATCATCATCTCCTGCTGATGATCTCTGACTCGAACTTAACTTGAAGTGAGGAGCTAATGGTGTGCTTACTGGTTTTGATTTCTCCATGTTGAATCTTTCAAGAACCTTCTCTACATACTGTTCTTGAGATAACCACAATAACTTCTTTGATCGATCTCGAGTGATTGTCATGCCTAATATCTTCTTTGCTGGTCCTAAATCTTTCATAGCAAAGAATCCACTAAGTGCCTTCTCCAGGGCTGCTATTTTGGTTGCATCCTGGCCAATCACGAGCATATCATCTACATAAAGAAGTAGAATGATGAAGTCACCAGTTGAGTACTTCTTCATGAACACACAGTGATCGGTGACTGTCTTCTTGAAATTGTGTTTGATCATGAAAGACTCAAACTTTTTGTACCACTGTCTCGGTGCTTGTTTCAAGCCATAAAGGCTCTTGTTAAGCCTACATACCAAGTGTTCTTTCCCAGGGACTTCAAACCCTTCTGGCTGATCCATGTATATCTCTTCCTCTAGATCACCGTGAAGGAACGCTATCTTCACATCCATCTGCTCAATCTCCAGGTCTAAGCAAGCAGCTAGGCCGAGTACAACTCGAATGGATGAATGTTTTACCACTGGCGAGAATATCTCCTCGAAGTCTATCCCTTTCTTTTGGCTGAATCCCTTCACCACTAACCTGGCTTTATATCTTGGTTTGAAACCATTGTCTTCAGTCTTCAGGCGATATACCCATCTATTCTTCAGCGCTCGTCTACCTTTGGGTAACTCTACTAGGTCATACGTCTGATTCTTATGCAAGGATTGCATTTCCTCTTGCATGGCTTCCATCCAATCAGTGTTATGATCATCAGTAATGGCCTCTTCAAAACATTCTGGCTCACCTTCATCTGTGAATGCAGTATACTCATCAGATGGATATCTTGAGGTAGGTTGCTTCTATCTAGTAGATCGTCTTAACTGAGGCTCCTCATGAAGGTCGTGCTCGGTAGGCACTTCATGGGTTTGTGTTGGCTCAGTTTCATCAACATCATGTTCTACTGGTGGAGTCTCATGATCATCGTTGGCACCGACATCTCCTAGTGTACCTTGATCATGGCTATGAACTATTGGTAGAGGATCTTGGTTGGGGCTAATGATACTTGTGGCCTTGATGGGCTGCTCTCGATCCTTGGTTGTTTGATCTTCGAAGAAGACTACATCTCTACTTCTGACAATCTTCTTATCTTTAGGATCCCATAGCCGATAGCCCATCTCATCCTTTGGTGAACCAAGGTAGATACATTCCTTGGTCTTGGCATCCAACTTTGAGCGTTCATCTCTTGGAATGTGGACGAATGCTCGACACCCAAACACCTTGAAAGTGTTGTAGTTGACTTTCTTCCCAGACCATATCTCCTCTGGAATCTCTTCGGACAATGGAACAGATGGTGAGCAGTTGATGATGTCTACTGCCGTCTTTACTGCTTCACCCCAGAAGTACTTGGCCAGTTTGGCATGTGACAACATACATCGAACTCTTTCAACAATAGTTCGGTTCATCCGCTCTGCTAAACCATTCAATTGTGGAGTCTGTGGTGGTGTCTTCTCAAGCCTAATACCTAGGCTCCCACAAAAAGTGTCAAAAGGGCCACGATATTCTCCCCCGTTGTCGGCACAAACACAATTCAACTTTTTACCGGTCTCACGCTCCACTTTAGCATGAAACTCCTTGAAGGTATCAAGTACCTGGTCCTTAGATCTCAACAGGTACAACCATACTTTTCTTGAGTGGTCATCAATGAAGGTGACAAAATATAATGCACCACCCAAAGATTTCTCTGTCATAGAGCACACATCAGTGTGCACTAATTCCAGTATACTTCTTCTCCTACTTGGTCGGTAGGAAGTGTGTAAAGCAACTCTATTTTGTTTTCCAGCCAAACAGTCGGTGCATGGCTTCAGAGTTTCACCTTTAACATTGGGAAGTAGTTGCTTGCGGGCGAGGATTTGCAATCCCTTTTCACCCATATGGCCGAGTCGCCGGTGCCATAACTCCAAATCTGCACCACTACGAGCTACATTAATCTCCCCCTTGCTCGGTTTACCATGCATTATGTAAAGAGAGCCTTGTTTTTGTACACGAGCAAATATCATATTTCCCATAGCAAGCTTCCACTTTCCACCTCCGAAGTTGCTGGTCATATCGGCATCGTCAAGTTTACTGACTGACATGAGATTTAGACGCATGTCAGGGACATGTCTAACATCCTTCAATATCAATTTGCAGCCTGTGTTTGTCATCATCTCGACATCTCCTTTGCCAATGATCTTGCTTCTTCCTTCATTTCCCATCTTCACAATTCCAAAGTCACTACTTTGGTAGTTTGAGAATAGATCTCGATTTGGGGAAACATGAAAGGATGCTCCAGAGTCAATGACCCATGAACAATCACCATGAGCTAAATTTAATGACTCGTCAATTTTGGTGATGAAGACCTCTCCATCATTCTTTGAAGCCACAGCTGTTGTTGATCTTTGTTCGGCTTGATCTTGATTGGTACTGCCTGCTTTCTGGTCTCTAATGAACTTACGACATTCGGATTTCTTGTGGCCCGGTTTGCCACAATAATAACATGTGAATCGGCTTCTTGACTTCGATCTCCCCCTGAATCGATCGCCCTTATGTCCGCGACCTTTATTCCGTTGCTCGTTTCTTCCACGATTTTCAGCAACGTTCGCCTCTGTCTGTATTGTGGAGAAACCACGTTCTTTTCTCCTAGCCTCTTCATTAAGAAGGCTATCGGTGACCGTGTCCAAGGTAATTTTACCTTCAGGGGCTGAATTGCTGAGAGTGACCACCAAGGTATCCCAGCTCTCTGGAAGAGAACTGAGAAGTAACAATGCTTGCAGCTCTTCATCGATCGTCATTGACACCTTTGCTAACTTGTTGACGAGCCCTTTGAAGTTGTTCAAATGCTCGATCATGCTTTGGCCATCTTTGTATTCAAGCTTTACTAGTTGTCTGACCAGAAAGCCTTATTGCGTGGCGTTTTCTTTTGTATCATCGTCTCAAGTTTCTCCCATAACTCATAAGCATTAGTGTAGGAGGAAACATGCTCGAATAAACTTTTGTCGATGAATTTTCTAATGAGAGCCACCGCCTTCTGGTTTAGTAGTTTCCACTCCTCATCAGTTTTGGCTTCGGTCTTCTCTTTCTTCAAGATCGGCTCATGTAGATCTTTGCAGTACAAGTGATCCTCCATCATGGGCTTCCAGTAGGAGAAGTTGTCTGCCGTTAGTTTGAACATATCTCCATCATGGGCAACAATGTTTTCTTTCTCCATCTCGTTTTGCGGAATCTCGACCAAAACTTTCTTTTCTGATGTGGAAGATCAGCTTAGCTGCAACCACAGAGCATACTAAGAGAGTCTGGGCTCTGATACCTGTCTGTTGGGAAAAATATGGTGCGAGATGGAGACAAGAAAGTTAATAAAACTACCCGAAGAATTGATAGAGATGACACACGATATTTTAACGAGGAAACCCCCTTTAATGTAAAGGGTAAAAAACCTCGGGATCGTAAGCACTGATCTAAACCTTCCACTATAACAATAATGGGATTACAATGGTGATCTTCTTCGAATAAATATTGAAGGCTCTAGCTCTCAAATTTGTAGAAATAACAAAAAAGGGAACAAACAAGAATTAGAAAAAGAAGCTATAAACTCTTTCTTTTTCCTCTTTGTTTGTCCTCTCCTTTTACTCTCTTTGCACACTTGTGCAGCTTGTTTGATCCTCTCCTCAAGTTCTAAATGCTTGAACTTGGATGATGAAAAACAACTCAAGTTATGTGGGTATTTATAGGAAATGAAGTGTGGTAATAAAGCATGAGTTTCAATGTGAAATGAACTTACCAAAGTCATAATAAGTGTGCCACCTACCATGAACTATTTACCTCCCTTGATTTACATGTGGTTGATTAAATTTTCAACCTTAGTAGGCTACCAACTAGGAGGAAGTTTCTAACATGATTGACGGATGTGCAACTTTCAATTGATAATAGATAGTTACTGCCCTAAATTGTTAATGTGGGATTTTTTGGCGTCGAGAGACGGAGTGAGGGAATCCACAGTACAGAGAGAAGACAAAACGAGGGTGAGGTGGTAATATGTCATTAAAACAGAAAACAAACAATCCAGCTTAAATTCTGAATGCAGCAAAACCCACCTCTATCATTAAGCCACCCCTTTCACTATTTGCGATGGGTTTAATGTGGATATGTCCACTCACACATTAACAAATAAGCTCGTTAATGTGGCCATTTGCACATTAATGGCACTATCAAACGCCCCCCCCCCCCCCAAAAAATAATAATAATAGATTTCATCCATATATAACACCCATGGAATCTACAATATAACCGTTACTTCTTTTCTTATCTCTCCTCGTGAGAGCCTTCTTTCCTCTCTCTTGTTCGTCGTTTCTTCGTTTCCACTTTTCCCACAAATTTCCTAGTGTATTTGAACTATATTCATCAGTTTAAAGTGACTATCCAATTGTGTGGTTCCTTATATTGTTTGATTTCGGGATGTGGGTTAATCTTTCTCTAATCTAGATTTTCTTGACTTTACAGGTTGCATATGTCACTTTTATTCTATTTTCTTCTTCCTCATTTTTCTTTCTTTCCTCTCCTCCTGTTTCTGGTTTTTTTGGCAGTTACTAGTTGCATGATCTGTCTTTCCTATAGTTTCTTCTATGGAGATTTTGTTTTTGTCTATGATAGTGTTTTGGTCTCAAGTTATGCATAGCCTTATGGTATAGGAGACCTCTCCTTTGTTAGGACTCTTTTTGGGAGCTCTAGGTCCGTTGGTTAATCCTGATGCCTTAGGTATCTCTATCTAGTGTCTGTTTTTGTTCTCGGCGGGTGTGGTTGATCAGCAGATGGTGGGGCTGTCTGATGAGGAAGGTGGGAGCTTGATTAGAGGAAACTAATATGATGTTTGTTGTCAGTGTCGATTTGTGAAGGAAGTCTTGTGAAACAGATGCGAGCAACGGTATCTTATGAGCACAAATTAAGGGTGAGCAGTCTGGTGCCACGGGGGAGGTCATTTATTTTGGAGCAGATCCGAGTGATAAGGAGGTCGATTGAGGCACTGAGTATTGGGGAATAGTTGCATGCATCGATTGTTGTAGGCATGCACCGTTTACTTCATCTCAAAATAGATGAGTATCTCACGCTTGCTTCCTATTTTGGCCAATCCTTTTTATCTTTGTCAAAGTAAAGTGCAACAGTTTCTTCCTTCGGGATTCACCATGGTCGGAGATGATGTTGTTATCCCTTGGTCTCTTCACTATTTTTGCTGTCACTTTTCAACTTCATTTTTCATCACCAAAATCTATTTCCTATTACAGAGACGATGAGTGAGATGGGGTTACGGGTGGCAAAGGATGGCTTCGTCTCTAGTGAATGGATGCATGTTAAAATTCTTGAACACCACAATCAACCCGCTGAATGGTTGTCTCAAAAACTCTCTGGCTTAATCTTGCTACTACAGCAGGTGATTTAAACTTTGGTTGCATGCCCACCGCTTGCTTAATGACATAAACTCCACTCGTTGTCTGTGCCACTGCCTCATACACTGTGTTCTCCAAACCGATGATGCTACTATTATAATCCTTCATAGCTACTTGGGGATCGCAATCTCATTGAGCCGGTGATTACGATAAATTAAGGGAATAACATGAAGACGAAGGTGAGCAGGGCGAAGACTTTTTCCTCCATGATTTATCTAGTGTTTTTGATGGTGTTGTATCAAAGTACAAAGGACATGTAAGCCACATTTGAAGTTGACATGTAAGCTTGTCGGTGGAGCCTTGCAATAGAGGGAGGCCATCGTAAACCTTCTTGACAAGTCTCTCTATCAGTTTGTGAAGGTTTGGTGATTGAGACGCAACATCTTGCTATATCGGTTGCCTATATCCAGTATATTGGCAGGTGGATATCGACTTTGACGGGGATTGGGTTGTAGGGAACTGATATCATCGAGACTTGTTGGTACTGCATCCAAAAGATAATTTCGAGAAGCAAGTGCGACTATTTGTTGTTATTGAGAAGACAAAGAGGGTGAAGAATCTGCTGAGGTGGGAGGAGCAGGTTACAATGGATCGGGCTGGGATAGTACAACAATTGCTTCGGGCACAGTTAATTGGTAGTTAGTTGTTAGCGGTGGTTGGTTATTTAGTTTTCTTGTTAATCTAGTTTTGTACATGTCTTGTCTTTTGGTGGCGACTATGTTAAAGTTCTTTTGTAGTCTCTCTATTTTGCAATTATGTGGTTTTGCTCATGCGTCTAGGAATAGTTCGGGGGTGTCAATTCAGTATTAGCTGGTGATTTGAAGTGTAAGGTTTCAATAGCCAACTAATGGTGCTAATCGTTGGTTGACTCTAGATATGCTCAAGAAACTTCCTTGGAGGAATCGCTGCAATAGCAGATAGCCACTCTGGCAAGTTTTATTCTTTTTATACTCAGGCTTTAGGGTGGTCGGTTACTTATCTAATATGTAGTGAACTCACTATGTTATGTTGATGGGAAGTAGGACGGTGATTTCCAAAAAAAGAAACCGTCACGGGTCGTTTGGTTCTTAGAATGTTAATTCCCGGAATAATATTCCAAGAATGAAATTCCAAGAATAGGATATGACCTCATTTGGTTGTTATGATAGAAATACTTAGAATTTAATGTTTCTTTTGCTTGGTTACGAACATAATGAAGATAATAGACTTAGGAATTATGATAAACTATAGTTATGAATCTATCATTGATAAATAACATTATTATTATTATTAGTTGTATGATTTTAACTGTATAGATTAACTTGAAAATTTGTCAAAATATATTTGTTAAAAAATAATTGATAAAAGTTTATTTTTATAGTTATAAGAACCCAATTAATAAGTCAATAAACTTATTTGAAAATTTTCTATTTAAATTCTGTGGATAATATATTAATTTGTCATGAATATAAACTTGTAATTATTCACTATGGAGAACTAAAAAGAAACATTAAACAAATAACTAGTTCTTTTAATAAGTAAAAGCAATACTTAATTTTAAGTACATATATATTCGCTTATGATCAATAATTTCATTATTAGAAACATTTTTCAAATTTAAATCTATTACCCCTTATTTACTCACACCTACAACTCTCATATACCCTATAGAATAGTAAGGGTAAAATAGTCTAAAAAAAGTCTCCTTAATTTTTCATGTGTTGTGCTAGAAAATCATCTATTAAGAACACGAGGGAGTATGCCATTTTGATTTAATTTAAATTAATTTCTTCTTCCTCACATTTTTCATATTTAATTATATTCATTTTGCTGACACCCTTTTATATTCAACCAAGGTAAGCCCTCCATCATTTTGGTATCCACATCGGTTGTTTACCCATTTGCATCGGAACAACAGAAAGGAATCAATGTGGTAGTCTAGTTCCCAAATTCCTCGATGACAATTGACACCATAAGACCAACTAGAGTTCCTAACTGGTTGAGATCGGTTGCCGCTGTGGTACTTAGTGGCCGCAACTTCAATTTTTACCCCACTATTCTGGTTTATCGATTTGGCATCTTGGCGCGCAGTGTAGTACGTATACCTACTAATATCATACCTCTAAAATGATGTAATATTTGTTTCAGGTCCGATTGCAAAACATTTGATCTCTTCACTTATAGCTTCAGGATTTGATGATGCTAATGTAAACACATGATCTTTAAACCATTGGATAAAAACTTGGTTTTGTTCCTCTGTCAGCCAAATATGGTCTTTCGTAGGTTTTTGATGTCTTAACGCAACCATATGGGTTTCAAAATAAGGTTCAACAACCTCAAGATGTTGTAAGACAAACAAATGTGCTTGATGAATAAGATGACGCGGAACTTGCACAATCTTTCTGCCAATAACACCTTAAACCTGTCGTAGTGTCGTGGTTTTGGGATACCAATTGACTCCGCCTCACTCAAATAATCAGTCACAAATTCTGTGACTTCCTCAGTCACCATTGCTTCAATAATGCTCCCTTCTGGTCGATACCTATTCTTCATTCTACTTTTCAGAATACCCATGTACCGTTCAAAAGGGTACATGTACCGTAAGTATACTGGACCACATAATTGTGTCTCTCGAACGATGTGCACAATTAGGTGCACCATTAAGTCAAAAAAGATGGTGAAAAATACATCTCAAGTTGACATAATGTGACAACAATTTCACGTTGTAGAAAGTCTAGAGAGGTTACGTCAATTGCCTTGGAGCAAACAATGTTGAAGAAGAAACATAACCGAGTTAAAGCATTTCTGACATCAGATGGCAATATCCCTCGGATTGCAACTGGAAGAAGATGTAACATTAGTACATGATAATCGTGAGATTTCATGCCTAACTGGTTCAATTCCTTCATTGATACAATGTTCTTCTAGTTTGAAGAGTACCCAGATGGTACTTTTACCGAGTGCATACATTTGCATAAACTAATCTTTTCATCCTTTGAGAGCATGTAGCATGCAGAAGGTAGGTATATTCATTCTCTTGTGGGTGTAACTCCTTTCGTATACCCATGGTTTGCATGTCTTTTCTGACTTTCAGTCCATCTTTTGTTTTGCGGGTATGTTGAGCAAAGTCCCACTCACTGTCTCACCAATGTTCTTCATAATGTGCATGATGTCTAAGAAGAGTCTCATAGGAAGACGGCGCCAATAAGGTAGATCCCAAAAGATAGAACACTTTTTCCAAATGTTCTTCACCGGTTTTGACGTGTTTCCAAATACATTTACAATGTTCTTAACCTTTTCATACACTTCCTTAGAGCTCAGAGGTAGATGGGCCACACAAGTCTCGGCCTCACCATTGAACAACTTTCTCTTCGTTACTCGATAAGGGTGATCTTTAGGCATAAGACGTCGATGACACATATAAACATTCTTCCCACAAGGTTTTAAACGGTCCGAACAAGTGTCTTCCTCGCATATATGGGACATGCAAATGTTCCTTTCACCGTGTAACCAGACAAGTTCCCATATGCTGGGAAGTCGTTGACAGTGCAGAACAACAAAGCCTTGAGCGTGAAATTTTCTCTTGCATAAGCATCATACACCACGGTCCCCTCATTCCACAATAGTTTTAGATCATCAATCAGAGGGCGAGATACACATCGATGTTATTACCTGGCTGCTTGGGACCAGATATTAGGAGCGATAACATGATGTACTTTCGTTTCATACACAACCACGAGGGCAAATTGTAGATCACTAGCAGAACAGGCCATGTAATGTGTTGACTACTCAATGTGCCGTACGGGTTCATTCCATCAGTACATAACCCAAGCCTCATATTCCTATATTCATGTCCAAAATGTTCTTTGTACCGTCTGTTGATGTTTCTTCACTGAGGCCCATCTGCTGGATGTCTTAGTTTCTCATCACTTTTTCTACCCTCTGTGTGCCACCTAAATTCTTTGCATCTTTCGAATTGGCAAACAACCTTTTGAACCTAGGTATGATCGGTAAATACCATAAAAGTTTAGCCGGAGTATTTTTTTTCTTTGAGCAGATGAGGAGTCACCATCCTTGATCTTGTATCGAGACAATGAGCATTTCGGACAACTGTCTAGGTGTTCGTAATCACCCCTATACAACACACAATTGTTGGGATATGCATGTATCTTCTTATACTCAATCCCCATCGGACATATCCATTTCTTTGCCTCATAAGTGGTGGTAGGGAGACCATTCCCATCTGGAAGCATATCATGAAGCAGCTCGAGAAGTGTCATGAAACTCTTGTCACTCCATCCACATCTCCCCTTCAAGTTGAACAAATTCAAACCAGCCATCAATTTTGTGTACTTAATGCACGTAGGGTACAAGCCTGTCTTGGATGCATCCCTCTGGCCTGTCAACGAAAATTTCCTCGACATTATCAAGCATATCATCCATTCGCTCATCATGGTAAGTCGTCTCACTGTCAACATTGACTCCTGAATTACTCGGGAATCAATCCAACTTGTTGATAGTATCGAAGGTCTGCTTGGTTCTTGAGTGACACTGACATGACTGTAGGAAGTTGAAGCATTATCTTGAACAGATTCCCCATGAAAAGTCCATCTTCTGTAATGTAGCATGAAACCACGGGTCTTCAAATGAAATTGTATGACGTCGATGCTTGAATATTTTCTGACCACACCACAATCAACACAAGGACATGGAATTTTCATTGCCTTTGTCCTGTCCTTGTGTTGCACTTCCCTTTTGCAAAACTCTTTCAGTATCTTGTCAAAGTGTTCCCCTCGATCACCATACATCCAGTCACGCTTCATACTGTATGTGCAACAGATCACAGGTATGAGAATTATCCTACGTAAATGTTTATGTAATATGGTTTGTATTTGCTTGCACATGTTTATTTCCTAATGGAGCGTAACTAGGATGATTGTCAACTAATCTAGCCTAACTCTAAGTTTCCAAACACAAAATAAACTAGCATTTTAATTTTAACAAATAGTTGCATTTTTAGAACAGAAAACCGGTGCTAAATAACTTACTTGTTTTTAAGATGTATAAAGGGAAAAACAGCTAGCTAGGTGTGGTAAACAAGCAGCAAAAGTAGTGAGACCTAATAAAAAAATTGTTATGTTAAGACAAAATACAATATTACGAAGACATTTCTAGAAAAAATTCAGCATGACCTTTTCATAATTGTACACATCCCATGCTTATTATTAAGCATTCACCAAATTCATTACAACCACAAACATTCCAACAATGGCAGAAATCAAACTAAATACAAATTCAATCATCAAACCACCTTTTCAAAAATTTCAATTCTTTACTAGCTAATTGGCAAACAATTGCAAATTCAAATCATCAAACCAACATTTTCAAACCACATTCTCACTAGCTAATTGTCAATAATAAGCAAACCATACTTTCAATTCTTCACTGAATAAGTTCAAACTGGTTCAGAGATTAAAACAAAATCCGAAGTTAAAATACTTACTTGTTTTTTGGGAATTTATAGATAGAGGAGAATGTGTCCGAGAGGTAGGCTGGTGTGCGAGAGATGCGGCAGTACAACTTCTGATATATCTCTACAAATGCGCAAAAACAAAAAATTAGAAAGAAAACGCTGCAACATGTATGTTCATTTTTCATAGTTAGGCTTACAAAATTATAGTGAATGAAGAGAATGAATAATAAGTTAAAGTATATTACCGGACACAAAATGAACTGCTTTCAGCCCCGTTTCCAATCTAGCTTATAAGAGAGACGCAAACGCTCCTAAATTGTCACTGCAAAGGGCACAAACAATATATTGTTTCATTCAGATATTACATCAAACACCTTGTGTGCACAAAAAATTACACTAATTTTACACCATTATTATACACACATTGTCCACACACAATTACATTATACACACACAATCACATTCCAACCTAAATCAGAGCATTATAACAACAAATTTTCAAATTTTACAATGAAATACGAACTTACAAAATTAGGGTGTTTTCTGCTGCTTCAGCGGGTCACTGGCAGGAGAAAATGACGGCGGGCGACGGGCGGAGACAGCGCAGTAGTGGTGGTCGGAGCTGGAGGAGTTTTTTCGCTCGTAAATCGTCGAAACTGGAGCTGCTGCGTTCGAATAGAGAGAGGTCGAGAGCGTGAGGGAGAAGAAGGAAGTTTGGAGTAACTATATTAGACTACCTATTTCGGTGGTTGTTAGAAGGAACCGATATCTATTTCGGCGGTTCCTTCTAACAACCGCCGCAATAAATACTAATTTTTTTTTAAAAAATTAAAACTTCGGTCGGGAAAACGGTCTATTTTGGCGGTTGTCAGAAGGAACCGCTGAAATAGATACATTTCATAGTCTATTTCGGTGGTTCCTTCTGACAACCGCTGAAATAGACTGTTAATTTTTGAACCGCATTCACTTAGACAACCAATCTCGGCGGTTTTTACTACAACCGCCGAGATAAGGGCGCCACAATAGCCTTTTTTTGTACTAGTGTCAACCAATTATTCAACTTACTACTAAACCAACACACATAGCCTGACCAAAACACATAATTAAATAAAGGACGACTAAATATAAAGCATAAGTACTTGAGGATAGAGTTCTTGCAAAACAAGAGGTGCACTAATATCAGTAAAGGCTCCCAAGATGAAATAATTGCATGAGTAGTGCCCACAATCATGCAATTAGTTAATTGAATCCTCATTTTTCATGGTGACCCCGAGACCACCTCAGAGTTGCCTTCATCTTCCACACAACACATAGCAGAGGAGTCTTGATCTGGCCGGTTCAGTCTGAATTTGCTCCTGCATCAGGGATGCGCATCTCATCACCGACACAGATCCCCCAGATCCTCCGCTTCTGCTTCACTTGCTAAGAGCATTAGATGTTCCTGGGGTAGCTACCCGCATCTCCCCCAAGGACAAAAATGCTCCAACTAATACATCTGCAAAACCCCCATAAGACATGCAAAGCTCCTAAGGCTTTCAAACCGGTGCCCTACTCCAAGATCAACAAACCAGAGCCGCACACCAGCGACATCCTTTCTGCTACCCCTCCATGGAGGAGGTGGTTTGGGAGGTCCGCTTTGTAAACACCCCGGTTTTCACACCCTATTTTTTATTTTTTTTTTACCTTTCTACAATGTTTTACAGCGGAAGACTAAATAACAACTAAGCCAAACCGGAGTGCTACCGCCACACCCACACCAACTAGTGTGGATGCTAAGGCTAATCCACCTACAACCTAACTCCCGGAACATGCTCCAAGGAGTTTGCCACTTACAAATAAATAAAATTCCTAGTTATGTCGGCGTGTTCCCTTGTCCCAAGCTCAAGAGCAGTATCACACAAAGAATCAACTTCACCTGCAACCATAAATCCAACCAAACACACGAAGGGGTTGCACAAAATCAGCGAAACTGAGTAACAATTACCTCACCCTGTAAAATTCATTTTCTCTTTAGAAAACCTTTTTATAGCAGCATAAAAGCACACAGCAACACAAACAACCATATTATCAACCAAAACACAAGTTCACAACACACTTACCTTCCTTGAGACATTTTACCTTAACACAACCACCTGTTCATAATGATACACAATCACAGCAATTTCACCAGAGACATAAATCCAATATTTTGGAAACCACATAACACTTTTCACCACCATATACGTCTCTAATCCACCAGGTCGTATCTCATCTCAATATCCTTCCACCAATCCGCGGGCACACGGTCTTTCGACAAAGAGCTTCTAGGCTCTCGGCCCCTTGGACAATAACTCACCACCTCACCCCATGTCCTTAAGTGTGCACACCCCCTATGAATCATCAGTCCATAGAGTAGATCATGATGGCTTAGCTCCAATACATTGGTAGGAGCAAAAATTCAGTGAATGGCCAACCATGGCTCGACAGTTTGAAGGAGCTAACCATAGCTCAACAGTTTGAAATTCATATTTCCAAATTCACACTTTCACCACCATAAGTAATATCAACATTTCCAACATATAAAGATCATCCACAATCATATAAAATTGCTCAAAATAACCACCAACCAAAGGATAGCAATAAACAAGATTAATCACATATTAAAGTACAAACAACCCACCTTTAGAATTAAAACCTTGTATAAGGTTAGACTTTGTCTAACTTTGTTCCACCTGAGTATCCACTCAATCAAAATCAAGCTTTCACTTAGCAATCACAGATCAACAAGCATTCCACACCAAGAGTAGTCACCAAAAATCATTCCAGAGCCTTTCAAGGCTAAGCCAAGCAACAAAACACCCCAAAACCACACTTAAACACAATTTTCCTTATTTCCAAGTTTTAGCACACATATAACCTTACAAAACTTCCTTATACCTTTTACACTTCACCATCTCTTAAAAGTTCAACCACACGTCATATTAGCACTATAATGACCAGACAAACCATTAAATCCAATAACCAACACACAATCACACTAGTACAAGCTTAAAGCACACCTTTGACCCAAATCACTTCCTAACAATTCGAATAACTTCCCAGGTGAGTTTCGACCTGAATTTTTGACCATAGATCTAAATTCGAAAAATAAGAATACCCTCAAAATTTCAGCTCAAACCCATGTCGGAAACTCATCTAAACAACTCCTAAAGCTTAAAGCTCATTATTTTCCCTTGCCATGTCTAACCGACTTAAATATCTCCATTCGACTTCTTTTTTTGACCATAACAATATGTTCACTATTAAAGACTACCCTCAAAATTTTAAGGCAAGATGAATTCGGGAACCTATTTAACTAAGTCTCAAGGCTTAAAACACCATTTAAGCCCTCCCACCTTGACCTAGCATTTTTATGTCTAACCACGAGTTCCCACCACCTATAATCAATTATTATGAGTTAATATAGGTATAATAACACACCAAACTCAACAAAATCCCATCGAAATCACTCATGGAGTCTTAAAACACATTTTTCCTTCCTAAAAGTTTACTAGAAATTATCCTGCTTCCCAAAGGTATTTTCGCCTGAATTTTTGATATTAGTCTAGTAATCACTATCTAAGAACACTGTCAAAATTTAAGCTCAAGAGAAGCTAGGGTTCGGAAGTTACCATCAACAAGAGTTAAAGCTCAAAATCGGGGTTTAAAGAAAGAAATGGTGAGCATAAGTGTTACCTGGACTCTCCTTGAAATTCTAGCCACGACCTTATAAGTCCCTTAGCTAATTGAATCAATTTCTTCCACCAACCAATTCGCCCAAGGTCACCTGCTGCTCCTTCCTTAAAATCTTGTTTTTCCTTGATTTCTAGCTTGAATTCTCTTCTCTAATGGTGTGTGTTGTCTTCTATGAGCTCCTATGGTTCTCCAATGGCGTGAGAGTGAGGAAGAGAATGAAGAGATGAGGTCGTGACCCCTCCTTCTTATCTTGGCCGAAGGTAAGATGTAAATGGCTTAAATTTGTAAAAATATAAGCTAATGATTACTTATATGTCCTTATCTCCTCCTAAGCCATTAGATTAGTGACAATTGTCTAGATTAAATCCTATCCTTCCACCTAAGAACCGGCCACATTAATGGGGGAGACAAGTGGCATGGTTAATAAAGAGAATAAGACAAAATAGAATGATGTCTTCACTTACAGCCGTCGGATCGTAGATATTTTGCTTGGATTGATCTCCACCATCCATGTGTGGCCGCCCCTCATTAATGAAGGTGACACATGTCTTCTCTTGATTGGACCATGTGTAACTAATCATCTCTTGACACCTCGACGCTTACATCATCATTATGTCATGCCGACATCATCACTGCATCATCACTGCATCATCACTGCATCACCACTGCATCATCACTGCATCATCATGGTCAAAGTTGACCATTGACCAAGGTTTGACCAATGTCCAATGTTTGACCGAAGTCAGACCAAAGTTGACCTAGGTTTGACCACAGTTGACCGGGGCTTCTTGAACTCCAAATAACTTACCGAAATTTCAGTGTTTTTCGGAACTTTCTGAATTAGGGTTTCTCCAGGGTTTCTTGGTTGATTCCCGACCACTAAGGCTTCCTAATGATCTCTAATAACTCCTAAGGAACTATGGTTTCCATTAGGGCTACAAAAATTCGGGGTATTACACGCTTCTCTTCAGCATCAACTTGAATCAAAGGAGCTCCCCTTCACAAAAATTCTCTCAACGAAATCAGAAGGGACGTTCTTCCTATTCCCACCCACTACTACCGGCGTGAACAGACCGTGAGCCTTTTTCATGCTCTACACAACAATCAAATCTTGATTTTTCCGTATCTTTATCTAAAAATTAACATGCAAAAGGTGGACATAAATTGCCAGCCCAAAAAAGTGCAGATGGCACCAAATCAATTGAATAGGTTGTCGGTGCCGCATTGCACTAAAACAGAGGGGATGCCGGTAGCGAAGAGTGGACTCCATCGAACAAAAGTAGGTGACAAGGAAAGTGATCGGAGAAGATGGCAAATGCTGTTGACGAGGAGAGAAGAAATGATCTTTATTATTGGTTTGTAGTAGTTTGAGAAGAGAGAAAAGGCGAAGACGATGAATGAATAGGCGATGGGCAAGAGGTGTTGGGCGATGACAGAGCGGGAGAAGAGGCATTAAGCGATGAAATAACGGGAGAAGGGCGATGGGCTACATCTCTCTCGAGATGTATTATGCTCCGAATTTCTTTTTCTATGAGAAAAGCAACTAATTTCTTGATGTTTGTTTGTGGAAAATAGATTTTTGTGTAACTTAACATGGGATGTTTTTCCTTGGTGAATTTGATAATGATCAAGTACAATTTTTACTTTTTTTTGTTGTTTTTGTCATATTAGACTTTAGGCACTTCTTTGATTTTGATATAGCTAGCAAAGTTCACATTGTATGGTTGGTGTCCAGATAAAACCAAGTGTAAGATCAAGTGTGTAAGCATGATCGGGTGGAGAGTTTGGTGATCAGATTTTTTAATATAATTGGCTGGATATCCAGCAAAAAGGCAATATTGCTTTGTTGCCCAAAACAGAATAAATCAAAAGAAAACTAGAAGAAAAAAAAACAGAACGGAGACCCTGGCGAAGGAGCCAGGGTAGAAGGTGGCGTCGATCCACGTGTAAGCATATGGTTGGGAGAAAAAAATGGAAGAAATAGAACGTGGGCATCCGTGCATAGTAGTTAGGTGGAAAAAAATAAACATAAATTTTTGGTATAATGCTGTGTTCCAGAAAAAAAAGAATGAAAAAATGGAAACGATGTGCGTAGACGCACGCGTGCAAGGGGGAGTGTTGGAGAGAGAATTATATTTTTTCAAAATGTTATAACTAACAAAATAGAAGTGCAAAAATAAAAAAATTATATCATTATTCATCATTTTTCGTGCACTTCAAAACAAGATGTATCATGGATATGTTTTGGTAAACATAAAATTTTATATTTTTAGAATGAGTATATATTAGGTATTTTTAAAGTGAATCTTATTCATTAGCAAAATGAATCTTCCTTAATAATAAAATGAACCTTATTCATTAACAAAATGAATCTTACCTCAAACACTCTAAAAACCACCATAGTAAATTTAAAAACGTCGAAGGCATTTTTATGGTTTGTAGTGTAACCCTAAACCCTAAACCACAAACCCTAAAAAACTGTCGAGTCAGTGACGACAATATAAAGTGTAGAACTAATGCCAAAAAGATTACCCTACCCCCCAAACACCCTCAAAACCACCCTAGGAATGCTAAAAACGTCGAAGGCATTTTTATGGTTTGTAGTGCAGGGTTTAGGGTCTAACGACCCTAAACCCTAAACCACAAACCCTAAAAAACTGTCGAGTAGTGACGACAATATAAAGTGTAGAACTAATGCCAAAAAGATTACCCTATCTCCCCCCAAAACACCCTAAAAACCACCCTTGCATAAGTTTGTGGTATGATTAACTTTTACTAGTATTAAACAAAATATTCACTTTTCTTAAACCTTTGATTCACCTTTAAAAGACTTTTGATTCACTTTTCTTAAACCTCTTCTCCACTTTAGTTAAAACAATCTCTATTTACAAGAATCACTTTTCTTAAACATTTGATTCACTTTGCTTAAACGCATGATTCACTTTATAAAAACCTCTGATTCACTTTGTAACAACTTGTGATTCACTTTTTAACAACCTTTGATTCACTTTTCTAAAATTTTTGATTCACACTAGTCAAACAATCAGAATCACTTTAGTTAAACAATTTCTCTTTATGTGATTCACTTTTTTAAACATCTTATTCACTTTTAAGCAACTATCTGATTCATTTTTTAATAACCTTTGATTCACTTTGTAACACCCTTTGATTCACTTTTCTTAAACTTAAGATTCACAATGAATCTTAAAAAATATGTACATACAAAAAATGAAAAATAAAAAAATTATCAAAACATACCCATGTTTGGTCTTATTTTGAAGAGCATAAAAAATGATGAACAATGCTATAATTTATTTTACTTTTGCACTTTTATTTTATAAGTTATAAGATTTTGAAAAAAAATATTTCTCTTTCCTAACCCCCCTCCCAAACTTCCGTGAGACTCCTTTTTTTTCAATTTTTTTTTTTCATTTTTTTCTTCCAACCACAAAACATAAGACATGCATATTTTTCTTCTACTTTTTTTTCCTTTATTTATTTTTCCTCCAACCACAACACGACACATGTATCATCTCCATATTAGAACCTGACACCAGCGCCTGGTTCGAAATCGCGAAAAAAAATTAAATAGATAAAAAAAAATCAAGATTCTCCCTCTTAAAACTAAGAGACCGGATAGAGATCTTGTTTAGCCAAACGTTCCCAAAAAGAATTCTCGCTGCCAAGCTTCTGGCCAAAATTTCGGGAGACCTTTGAGGGAGATATTGTGGTTCGAAGATTAGGAAGACAAAAAGCTTGAAGCGCTCCAGATTAAGACATTGATTATCAGTAGCTGCGATTTGGATCTCCTTTCTTGTTCCCAATAATGGGAGAGAAGATTGTTTGAAAAAATTCAACCGAAGAGAAATGTTAATTAAGGAGGGTACTTAATCGATCCCTTCTTGTGCAATCTTTGGTTCAAGCTTTTGTCATATCTCCTAAGGTTTGTGATGTTATGAAGTCTATTCAAGTTCAAACCCTTTTGTTAATATAGACAGTAGATATGAACTGATCGATATAATGAAACAATATGTGTCCATAAACAATTAATAGACATGATTACATTGATAATTAATTAAGCAATAATGTATACATATATATAAATATCGCATTATTGTACGTACAAACATAAATAAGCATAAACACACCCGCCCGTACATATAAGTCAGATGAATTAACACAACTGACGACTCTGAATATAATTAAACTCCTGTGTGGAATGTATATATATGAAAGAAAGATCTAGACCCGGGAGAATACTTCAAATAAGTAAATACAGATGATAGCAAATTCAATCATGAATGTTTGGTAGTACTATATAGCTAGATGTAATGAAGACCGTGGTCAAGGTGAAGACCAGACGACGAATTATGAATATGATGATGATGACCACCAACCTCAACAGAATCATCATCTTCTTCATCATCATCATCAACATCATCAATAGGGCTACTACTAATAGTAGTACTAGTAGTGGCAGGGCAATAATAATTCCGGTTACTGTTTAACAACTCCTCAATCATCTGCAGTGCAATTCTTTCTTCTTCCTGCATTTGAATAATTTTGTTGCTGCAATCATCAATGTTATTATTGATATGATCATCATCAACACCGGTCCTACTTGTAATCTTCTCTTGTCCTACACCTACACCTACAGTCGTCGTCTGTTGTAGTTCTGATGAATCTTCAAATAGGGTAGGTAGCAACTGCGGCTCCTGCTGCTGCTGCTGCTGCTGTTGATTATCACTAGTATTAGTTGTGTTACCATTTCCATGATGATCATAGTACAACACTTGCCCATCTTTATTCTTTTCAAATCTGACAGTCATGACCCATCTAGAGTCAGCAACTGGACCCGCTCGTTTCTGCCAGACACCAATATGGGAATTCTCGGTGTCAAGTCTAAGACAAGTGAGGGAAGGGGATGGTGTCTTACTACTTCTCTTTAGCTTTGCGTGAAGAACTTTTGAAAGTGTCTCTGAAGAAGTAGGTTGGGAAGGTGAATAATAGTATTGTGAAGATGGATTAGTAGTCGTAGTAGTACCCTTCATCATTCTAGGTCTGAGACGATGATCATCGGCGCCACCGCGGTGTGGAGGAGTACTGTTGTTGGTAGTGCGGTTGTGGACAGGTTGGTGGTGGTCTTGCACTGTGTCCTGACCTTCCAAAGTGGATTGTGAAGCTGGAAAGTTGGTTTTAGCGTTTCGGCCACACATGATAATGGCTGCTTGATCATAGACTCGTGCGGCTTCTTCAGCAGTGTCGAATGTTCCTAGCCATACCCTCTTCTTCCTGAATTTGATCAAATTTTGTATCAGTATGAGATGAGGAATTAATCAGTTGTACTTACTACTACTGTGTGTGCATAGGTTAAATTTATTATATAGTATAATGGTGAGATGAGATGAGATGAGAAGGATGGATGGATTGATGACACTGTACTACGTTAATTAAAGATGTACGATGTTAATTGTCGTTGTCGAAGTGTCAATTAGGGAAACTGAATTTGGTGGTGTCCATGTGAACATGTGTGTCTCAGTACTATGATGATCGATGAGATGGTTCGATTGAGCCCACCACCACCACCATCAGACATATATATATATACAACCTAAATCTGTGGACAATATTACTATGAAACAACAGTGATTTATGTATGATGATGGTGATATTAGACTAGTGCTTCATTTTTCACCTAACACTGTTTTGATGAAGGGAATATGCAGAAACAGCTCTTTTGGCTTGAAGACAAGATACAACATCATAACGCGTGTATTGTACAGAAATGTACGTATGTTTGTGTGTCATATGTACACGAGAAACATGCAAACCATTAAATATATATGATCGAGGTACCATCATCGATCTCGAGAGCGAAATAGAACAAGAAAGAAACACCCTTTTTGTTTTGTCTGATCTTCATTCAGATCAGGGGTCGCTTTGTGGATATTTAGATGATAATCATAAACTATATGCAGAAGCTAAATATGGCTAAGCCTGGCCTGGGAAGAAAGAAACGATCTTAATTCTACAAGAATTCTTTTTTAAAAAAGCAATTAACACCATTAGCTTGGGAGAGAAAGCGCCATTAATTGCTGTTCTTTGATATTGAAACATCCATGAAGTAGCTAGTTAGTATATGTCTGTGACAAATTAACTAAAGAGATAAGAACTTACAGCAGAGGGTGACGGATCTCAGCAACCCAGGATCCCCAATGGCGTTGCCGGACGCCTCTAAACTTCCTCGCATGGACCATTTCTCCTCTGTTTTCTATTGCCGCTTTCTCCCTCTTCTTCTCCTTCTTTTCCTTGTGCTGTTTACTCACTGATGATCACAATGCTGTTTTATATAACTTTCTCTCCTCAGGACCATATGTCCTTCTAATCCCCAGTGGAATGGACATATGAGGTGAGTAAATCGGACTTTGTATATAAATGCAATTTTTTTTTTTTTTTTAAAAAAAAAACCGTAAACTGGACCCCGAGAAAGATAAAAGATGAGAGATGGAGATAGAGAGACGTTGTTATATTGTACGTCTTGCCAAAGGTTAAAACTCAAACTGTGAGGGGCCATGTTGTAGGTGACGAAGTTAAAGGAGCTATTAACTAACTATACATCGAACCTCCTCTTCATTTAACCAAATAATGGTCTTTGTCACTCAACTAACCTTTTTTCCTCTCTTTTCTCCGTTGAATCAATTATTTTCTTCTTCTTTTTTCTTCATCTTATTTTTCTTTTTATTTATAAAAGCAAATCTATAAATACAATGCTCTATATTATACATCGAGTTAATTGGTCATGGTAACACCAATATGAAGATGTAACCAACAATCCTAAAACAAATGGGGATTAATTCAAGCCTGAGAGTCAAGGGACACATATCACTACCTACCAACACAAAAAAGACAATTATCCATGGGATATATAGGACCGACCGACCTACAAAAAAAAAGGGTAGGGGAAAGGAAATAAAAACAATAACCTCATACCAGCATAACATCCCAGCGGGTGAGGGGTATCTTGTTGGTTCCACTAGCTAGTTTCAAACCAGGAGGTGTTAAGATGTCCTAATTCTCTTCCGCGATGGGATGTTTAATGGTGGACTGTTCGGTTCTTAATGGTGGCCGTGTCCAGTTCCGGTTTCATGGTTCGGTTCGGAACGGTTCCGGTTCCGGAACTCTGTATCTGCTTCGGATTCGGAACTGGTCCTGGGCAGTTCCGGGGCGGTTCCGGTTCCGGAACTCTGTATCTGCTTCGGATTCGTTCAAATCAACGGTTCCGACCGATTCCGGAGCGGTTCCGGTTCCGACTGGTTCCGGAGCGGTTCCGGTTCCAATAGGTTCCGGAGCGGTTCTGGTTCCAATCAGTTCCGACCGGTTCCGGGGCGGTTCCGACCGGTTCCGGAAAGATTCGATCGGCTTCAGTTTCTTCGTTTTAACTCCGATTTTAGAACCGTTTGCGCGCACACGTTGCTCTTTTCGTCCACTTTACTCCTAGCTAGGTTATTCCTCAATTTTATAATCCTAAATGTGTAATAACCAAAGACTTAAATTTTTGTATTGAATTTGCAAAAATTAAAGAGCAAAGCGGATTTTATTATATGATTCACTACCTCGTTAAAACCTTATTAGGTAAAAACCTATTGGGAAAACCCTAATAAGGAAAAAGAGTACAACTACTAATAGGTTACATGATTTTAATTTGGACTGATTCCAACGACTACTTTGGCCGGTTCCGGGGCGGTTCCGGTTCCACCGGTTTCAGTTTTGGTTCCGGTTCCACGGTTCTGAATCCGACGGTGAATCCAGGCGGTTCCAGGCAGTTCCGGGCGGTTCTAATTCCGATTTCGGGCCCGGTTCGGTCCCGAATCTCAAAACTTATATTCGGATTCGATTCGCAAGGGGGCGGTTTCGGTTCCAAATCGGTTCCGGCCTGATTTCGACCGGTTCCGGTTCCAATCCATTCCGGGTAGAACCGGATTCGGTGGCCACCATTAGGTGTCTCTTTGCTTTCCAGTATCCTGACCTCCCTCATTGAAATCGATGAAAATTTTTCTCCACTCGTGCACGTTTCACCCCTTGGCCTCGATGAACACATTTCTCCTCTAAACGTGTCGTGTTAATGATTTGGGTAATCATAGCTTAGGTTTTGCTGGTTTTTTATTTGGCCACCGCCCTGCTCCCCCCTCTTCCTCCACGCATGGAAAATCTACCGTATCTTCCCTCCTCTCTATATGTTTACTATCCTACTTCTGAGCCATATCGAGTACGTTAGATTAGCATTTTTCCACTTCACACTCGTTAATATATTTGTTCAATCAGAAAATGTTGTACCCCATTCGTCCCTTGCTCTGTTTCAACTTCCTTCTTTTTATGTTTCTTTCTGACTTTGGGCTCACACTTTTGCTCTTGACCTTCATCAAGTTCTGCAATTCATAATGTAATCCATTAGAATCCTTGTGACTCCTCTTGTTCCTGGTCGCTGCCTTGTTGGAAAATATTTCCCTCATGTTTCATCATCCCACAGGTGTGTTGGTGCCACTCTTCATCACTTTTGGGCCCGCTTTGGTAGCTTCACTTTCGGTCGAGTCTCCGCAGATTTTTATTTGTTTGAGTTCGAGTTAGTTGTCACCATGCAAGTTGTACTAGTTAGAGGACATTGGCTTATCAATGGCCACCTCTTTGCTCTCCAGCAATGGGACCCCAACCTGGCCATTGAAGATCACACTTTTAAATATGGGTCCTCTTTGTGAAAGCAGCCGCTACCAAGCTTGGAAGATTCACCAGATTCATGGAGGATACTACTGTTGTAGGTCTCAGCTTCCTTCGAATTAGGTACTTCTTAATATTCAGCTCCCAGTCTGCGATCTCTACTAATGAACTAGGCAGGTATGGACTTTGTCTTTACCATCACGTATGATGACATGCCAAAATTCTTTATGGTATGTGACCGTGTTATGCATTCTACAAAGATCTGCCCTGTCAAACGTGTCTCAGGTTATGGTGAGCTCTTCTATGGTATGTGGTTGAGCATGAACGTCCACCTTACGCGCTTCCGGGAAAGAGCCTCTCTCTTGGGCCATATGTGCATGACCTTCTCTCACTTGATGGACTTTGATCTTTTGGGACCCCTTTATCGCAACACTAGGCCAAGGGACGAGCTCAGGAGTAGACAACGGCTATCAAGACAGGCCCGACTTCCATCTAGGGCTCCCCGTGCTTCACGTAAGTGAGCCATTGATCAAATCTATGCTTCCAATCATTGAGGAAATGCTCGTGATAAGAATTTCTATGAGGAGATTAGAGAATATAAGAGACCGATGATTTGTTTGGGCCTTGAATCCTCCAAGACAACTGAAGAGTGATCTCAAGCTCTCAACTCTTTTGATCAGGCGTCTTTGAGAAGAGATTAAAGAATATAAGAGACCGATGATTTGTTTGGGCCTTGAATCCTCCAAGACTGCTGAAGAGCGATCTCAAGCTCTCAACTCTTTTTATCAGGCGTCTCTGAGACTAAGATCAACTCAGAGTCGCCAGGGTGGATGATGTGTATCTTTTGGGTTGGTTGGGATTAGACACACCCCATGCAACTACCTTGGACATAAGAGTCTTAGCTTTGCATTTTGGTTCTTTAGCCTTTCTAACTATGTCTTTATCTCTGATTGTGCTAAACTCCACCCATTCATGTTAGGGATCTACTTGTCTTTTGGTCTGAATATTACTGTTGTTTAGAATCATCTTCGACTATGCAATAACTATGATTTGGTTAGTTTGCCTCAGGGTAATCTTAGTCTAACTTGGTTGTTTATTGATGATGTATGTGGTTTGGTTTGTCCTTGTTTGTTCGCATCTTTGTACGATGCAATCCTCATGTTGGTTGTTCGAGGAACCTCCCATGGGGTTTGGATTGTCTTATTACAGCCTATTTCACTAGAATTGAATTATAGGTGTGTAAGATATTATATGTGTAGGGTATGTTTAGCTTGAAAAACAAACTAGTGTCAAACCCACTTCAAACTTCAAGCTAAAAAGAGGAATTTGTATTTTGTACCATTATTCCCACCGTACACACTTATAAGTAACTCAATCCCGTCTTCACATCCTGATCTATCCTCAAATCTTGTTGTGGGATGGAAATTAGATCTAATATTCATTGCTGACCTAGAAAAGGAAACTAACATAGAAGATATGCAAAATATGTTAGGGCTAACAAAGAGGGTCAAAGAAATAGCCATATTAATGAAGATGTGCCCAAATAATAAGCTTGGCTTTGCTCTGGTCAGATTTAAAACTAACATAGAAGATATGTGAAATATATTAGGACTAACAAAGAGGGTCAAAGAAATAGCCATATCAATGAAGATGTGCCCCAATAATAAGCTTGGCTTTGCTCTGGTCAGATTTGAGCATGAAGACCAAGCTCGGGAACCAACTAGCTCAATGCATGGCATAAGATTCAAAGGCATTAAATTGTTTGCCAGGTGAGACAAATATGATGTCAAAATTAAAGAGGATAGACAAGAGGAGGTACAGAACGAAAGAGGTAATGCTCATCGTAGTCGTAGTTGTGCAAGCCCAATAAGAATGGGAATAAAAGTTAGTGAGTCTTGAGATGAAAGAGAAATCAAATATGGCGAATCATGTCCAACCAGTGCAAGTATGGAAAGGATACATCCATGGGAAGGCCATCTGAGTCAAAGTGTGTGTGTGTGTGGGGGGGGGGGGGGGGGGTTACAACATGAGGTTGCCAATCCAAGTTGCTAGAGTAGAAAAGGAAGATGACGGTTGACAAAAAGATCAAAAGTACCAGAAGGGGAAGCCTAAAAATGTCCATAGACATCTACCCGAGATCAACAATATGTAAACCTTGGTCATGAATTGTCATCAATGGAAGTTAGGGGGAGTCTGAGATTCGTGATCAAGTGATTTCTATAGAAGTAACAAGATTTAGGGCCATCGAATGCTCTCTTGGGGAAGCATCAAAAGGAGTGGGATCAAGGATGGAAGGAAACTCAAAGTGTGTGGCAATGCTGCAACCGTTGCTACCGACCGCTAGAATGGAAGACTAGAGTGGGGCAATAGGGTTAACGCTGGTCTCAGGCATAGGAAAGAGGAAAACATGACAATGAAAAGTCCTAAGGGTATAAAGTGGAATTAATTGATGGGTTGTCGTGGATTCCCAGAAGAAAGTTAGTACGAAAATTCTCATACCATTGTTGCTTGTACAATGCGCCTTATACCGCCTTTGTATTGAATGGGCTAATGATGTATGGGTACAAAAATAATAGTAATAATAACAGTAGAGCCTGTCAAAAGGATGAAGTGGGCTTACTAGTTTGAGAGATGAAGCACATGGTAGTATAATATACTGGCTCTCATGGGGATATTGGGGCTTTCCTTCTCAATTGGAATCAGAACTGACAATGTCAAGCCCATCCAGATGTTGCATCAATAACCCCACAAATTGGAATGGCCCAAGTAGGTGGAAACCGGAACCTCGTAGAGATCTGTGATCCTCGAAGTCATACCAGTTCAGGTTAGCACTCAGCTGTCAAGGAGTTGACCAGTGAAGACGCCAAACGATATGAGGAGGTAAACAAGAAAATGACTCAAGTGCATAATTGAAGTATTTAGGTTTGAGAACGATGTCTTGAAGTGTGTATCAAGAGGCTAAGGATCAAATCTAAACCAAACGGGAGATTAAACAACTCCTCTGATGAATTCTAAAGTTTGTCCAGGTCTGTGTCCGGACAAGCATACCCGGATCAACCCCAAAAGGAAGCTACTACCTCTTTTACGACATGGCCCGGGACTTCTTCCCAGGCAAAGTCCCGGACCAAAAATTTGAAAGGTAAATTGGGCATTTCAATGCATGGTCTAGGTGTTCGTCAAGGACACATACCCGGACCCGAGTCAAAGCAGCCAAGGAGGAGACGCCACACATGCTGGTCTAGGTCTTATTTAAGGACCAAACCCGGACCTGAACCCTGGAACAGAGACATGCGAGATCAAAAGAAAGAATCGAGAACACAGAAATGGATCGTCGAAAAACACATGTACAAGCGCTTAGAACAAAAGACAGAAGCGATCGAAGAGAGGAAATTAGAAGCAGTACAAGGAGACCGGAGGAATTCGTCTTTGGTTTCACTACAAGATTTGATGGTGTTTTCTCGTCTTTTTATTGTTGTTTATATTTCTTTGTTTTTCATGTTTGAGGAGATAGCTTGAATTTTGGTTGCTATGGATCCCTAGTTTGAGAGTTCAATTTTCTATGTGACTTTATATGATTCAATAAAGAGTGTAATACTTTTTTCTTGCTTCGTTTATCGTGCTCTTGTGATCTGATCAATTGCTAAAGTTCAATAGTTTGCTTGCTTACAAGTGAGAACAGGCCCAACAGAGGGAATTATATAAAATACCCATATAGACTAGCAAGACCCAATAACCCATGAGGTTCCATCCTAAAACCAATTGGTATTAGGGGAGTAGCCCATAAGCTATATGAACTACATACTAGCTTTTTAATTTTTCAATGTGGGACTCACACTTGTTCTCTAACAGATTTTGTAATTGCTAATTAGAATCCACCGAGTGGGAGACCGGCCGTGGATTAATTCGATCTGTGGTTGCATTCTAGAATCAAAATATCACATAGGTTGGAGAATTGAAGAACTATGAAGAAATAGTGAACTGGAATTCCTTTGTTTATTTGTTTGAAAGATCAACTTTTTATTTGTTTTGTTTCAGTTTGTTAATTCATTAATCGAAACCCCCGTTTAATTGTTATGTCATTTGTTTATAGGGATGTCAATGGATCGGGTTCGGGTGAAGCATCACCCGCATCCGTCACCCGGATATATCATTCATCATCCGTCCATCCGTCACCCGTTTATTCTTCATCCATCATCCGTCCATCCGTCATCCGCGGGTGATTCGGGTGGATCGGGTGATAATCGGGTGATAATCGTTTCTATATCATAAACAATAACTTTTATAATAGTAATGAATATAAATTATTTTTGTATTGCTAAAGGGAAATTTTCTTTGTATTTTAAGAAACTTTTCTCCAGCGTAATCAAATATTCCACCAATATCAATAAGAAAATAAACATAATTTTGTGTTGTATGAGAGAGACAACAAAAATGGAACGTATTGTTTAGTTTTCTTAAGAAAATTCTATAAAATTTGTTTGGTTACTTGAAATAAAACAAGGTGTAACTTTAAACGGATGACGGGTCGGCTGATAAACGGATGACGGATCGGGTGATGGATAAAAAAACTTCATCCGTCACCCGATCCGATCCGTCACTCGATCATCCGTCACCCGATCCGCCATCCGTATATTTCGGGTTTTCATCCGTTTATTTAAATCGGGTGGATCGGGTTAACAGATATCCATTTAAAATTGCCATCCCTATTTGTTTAGCCTTCATTGGTTCAATAACGTAGGGAAACTATAGGAAAACTTGCTCACATGACAAGTAAACTGCCTATATATTTAAACCCGTACACGCCGCACCTCCCAAAAAACTAGAAGATTATCAGGTAATCTAGACTTCTTCCCGTTCGCTGCAAATTCCATCAATTGGTGGTCATCTTCTATAGCAACCGCCCAATAGTAGGTTGTCAAAAGACAAGGAAGAAGATAGAGATGAGGAGCTGAATAGAAGGGAAAGGAAGGGGAGGAGAAGAAACCCGTCAGAAAAAGGACCCATAATCCCCACATAAATAAAAAGAAAGTCTCGACATGGAAGAAGAAGGAAGAGATGAGAACTATCGCCAAAAAGAGACCCGAAACAGAGAAAACTTGAATTCGATGGTGCAGCGCTCCCGTACCTAGATAGTAGTGAGATAGTGATTTGGCAGTCCCAGTTAACTGCTGACTGGATTGTTTTGCTGACTGGGCTGCCTTTTTACTATATTAACTTTAAATTGTTGTAACTTTTTATATATAAGTCCAAAATGAAAAAAAAGTATATCACTGTTCATCTAAATTCAAGTCTTCAAAACAAGACAAGTCATGAATATGTTTTGACAACTTTGAAAAAAAATTATTTTTACATGTGTATGATGATACACTAAAATGATAATATGATTCATTAATTTTGATATTATGATTCATTAAAATTGATATTATTATTCATTAACTAATAAGTGGTGAATTAGATTACAAATTTCGGAACCGATAAAAAATCATTATTGTTTTGTATTGTACTATTATTGTTGTGTGGTGTATTTTAAACCTTATATGGTGAATTATGTATTTTTCATACATACCAAATATTGTTTTGTGTTATATTATTGTTTTATTTTTTTATATGTTTACATTGATACACTAAAATGATTATATGATTCATTAAATTTGATATTATGATTTATTAATTAATAAGTGGTGAATTAGATAACAAACTTCGGAATCGATAAAAAAATAATTATTGTTTTGTAGTGTATTATTGTTGTTGTTGTATGGTGTATTTTAAACCTTCTACAGTGAATCATGTATTTTTTATACATACCAAATATTATTTTGTGTTGTATTATTGTTTAAATTGTTTTTATTTCTATATGTTTATGATGATACAATCAAATGAAAATATGATTCATTAATTTGATATTATGATTAATTAAAATAGATATTATGATACACTAAATGATGTTATGAATCATAAGTCTCATTGATATCTATGAATATATACATGTAATTAATATAAAATTTTAAATTTCTCAAAATATATCCATGACTGGTCTTGTTTTAAAGAGCTTGAATTTAGATGAACAATTATATAATTTTTTGTATTTTGGACTTATATTTAAAAATTACAACCAATTAAAATTAACATAATAAAAAGCAATTCAGTCAACTACTAACTAGACTGCTGACTGGACTACTGACTGGGTGCCACCTCAGTGAACCGTAGGTGCTGCAGTGCCGAACCATCTCGCGTCTGCTCCACCAAAGGTGGACAAATTTAGGACTAGTCACAATATCAAGCCGATTTGAAAAAGTTAGCGGACTAGTCACCCAGCATAAACTAATTTTTTTCCCTCACTTGCTGTTGTTTTTTCAGCAAGTTACCAAGGACAATAAGATTTGAAGATGCGTAATATTTCAGTTGCGTTGCTGAATACCAGGGCTGCCCAAAAAATTCTGAAACCACGGTATCCGACCAAAATCGAAGTATCCGTACCTATTTTCAGATTAACCGGTTCTTGCAGTATGGTTAACTGAGCCATGTAAATTGACCGGTTTCGGTTTCGGTAACGGTATTGAATTTTCCAGAATAGTTAACCGCTCGGTTAACCGTGGTTAACTGATTATATAAACTATCAAAATCTTCAAATATTAATGTTCAACTTATATAATAGTTAATGTTAACTATTGAGGGAATATGCACAATAATATATTTTTGTCACATGCGTTTGATTTGTCACTCATGATTTAGATGAATGATCAATGTTGTACTATAATATTAATGGTATGGTTCTCATCAATAAAAAAAATACATGGCTACAAGTTTAACCGATAAAACCGAACCGAACTTAAGGTTAACCGGTCTAAACGGAATGATAATGGAATCGGATTTTAGAAAACCGAATTAAACGATTAACCGAATCCGGTTAACCGATATAAATAGAATGATAATGGAATTGGATTTTAGAAAACCGAAGGTTAACCTACCAAAGACAGCCCGACTATGTACAATCCAATTAACTAAATCAACGTTACTGGTGCCAAGTCGATCGCCAAAAGAATCCCAGAATGTTATTTTTATTTTTATGCTTTCTACACGGGAGCCGGAATTGGATGACTTGTTCATCCCCTCTTCATCCAGAAATATATAATTCCATCAAACCGCATTTAAATATCATTTATTAACATGACTTGAGTAGATGATGAATTGATAAAACGCAACTAAACTCAATAATCAATGTGTAATAGTTTTTCAACTACGAAATTATAGTGAGGTTGCTTACAATATCTTTTAGTTGATTCCGTATTATGTTTTTTTTTTCTTTCGATAAGATGGGCACTAGCTATGCCAAATATTAGACGGACAACGTACGTACGTAGGGGTGTTCATGGAAAACTGGAACCGTCAAATCGAACTGGAACCGGTGAAACCGAAACCGGAAACCTGGTTATAACCGAAGTCATTTGCTGGTTCGGTTAACCGAAACCGTTTAGTTTCCTTGTTCCGGTTCCGGTTATTGATTTTGACGAATCCGGTTAACCGAAAAAACCATTTAAGTATTTTACTTTTTAATTTTTTTAATTTTTTTGAGTATAAGTATAAAACTATATGGTTAATCATTAGATTTACTAAAAATAAATGTACAATTATACAGTTAATGGTTAGAATTATACCAAAATCAATAAAATTTTATCAAAATCGGCGGTTAACCGGTTTAATATCGCACCAAAACCAGAAAAATCGCACATTGTTTACTAATTATAAGAAAAAAACACATAAATCTACATCATTTCGGTTAACCGTTAAACCGGTAAAACCGCACCGAAACCGACAGTTAACCGGTCCCGGTTAACCGCTTCTAAATGAACCGGTTACGGTTATTAAATTTGACTAACCGACAATCCAGTTAACCGGTTTCCGGTAACCGAAAAACCGATTAACCGGTTATGAACACCCCTACGTATAGGATAGTATGAGCAACGTGACGTGAGTAGTTCATGAGGAGCAGTTGCATGGTTTATAATATATGTATCTTTGAAAGAGAATACACATATCAAACAATAGATGTCCTTTTTTTTCCTAAACTGTATTAGAAAATGACCAGACAATCGACAAGTTAAATACAAAGAGTTGGTTGTCTTATTTGCTTTTTCATCAGGACCAGTTGCACTTGCATGCTGTTTCCACCATACGAAGCTGTCGTCGTCGTGTTTACTATTTTTCATATCTACGTACATGTTTGGAAACTCGACAATCATTTGCAGTTTTCACCCCTCAAATTCAAAAATAAATAATTTAACGTTGCGTACGTCCGTATATATATATATATATGTATGTAGCTGTCCTTTCCCAGTTTCTCTTCCCGGGCTACATTATTCTGAAAAGAGAAAAATTTTAAAAATTGATATGAGTAGGTGACCAGCGTAGTTATTGCACTACCTTATATTTGCCGTGTGCGTATATACATCCAATCTGTCATCTAGAATGTATACTAGGATACTCTCATGATCTGTGTACTGTGTATATATATATGTAGTTTCGAATATTGGTCCCGACATATATACATGAGTCATCACTATTATTATTATTCTTATGATAATGAGTATTCAATCATGTCTCATGTCCACCATAGAAAGTGATGCCCTCCCTTTCTCTCTCCCTCCGCCGGGAGTTCAGCTGTCCTCCACGGTTGCCCGTTATATCCCTTGCACCAGTTTGCTGGTGCTCATCTCAGCCCAATTGCTCGCTTAATTTCCCTTCAAACCCAGGTCTCAAGTCGTCCCCCAAATCCTATGCTCAAAAGTGTGAAAACCTATCATTAAGACGGGTTTTGGAACATGAACCTTAGTGGCGGAGACAGAGCGGTACAGAGGAAGCATTAACACATCCTTCAATTTTTTTAAATTACACAAAATTGTAGTGTAAAAAATTATTTTAGAAAATTTTGATAAAAGACCCCCTAATTTTTTATAATTTTGTCTATGCTCCCTCAACTTTAATTTCTGGCTCCGCCCCTGGTGAACCTAATGATGAATTCTTGCATGCAAAGTAGAAGATTACACGTAGACACCGCTTTGCCAGAGATTTCTCACTTCACCCTTCTCCTCCCCTCTTGCGACCTCTTGCACGGTGCTTGATGACTCCTAACCCTAGGTTTATTGCAATGGATCTCCATCTCGGAGATCAGGATCAAAACACCCCTGCATGCCACCA
This sequence comes from Limonium bicolor, assembly GCA_023374045.1. Lineage (NCBI taxonomy): Eukaryota > Viridiplantae > Streptophyta > Magnoliopsida > Caryophyllales > Plumbaginaceae > Limonium > Limonium bicolor. The sequence continues at coordinate 319,420,407 of CM041776.1, read as the reverse complement.
TGGAAGACCTTTCAGCGCGTTGTGAAAAACTCTCCCTCACCAGGGAAGAAGCAGAAGCAGCAGACTTGCAAGACATGGACAACCACCCACTTGCTCTACCTTTCAAAATATGCCTCATCTTGTAAATCTTTTGCTCCAAGAAGCCTTGACCCCAAGTGCTTGAACATTCCTTCGGACAAGCATGGCAGCTCGAAGGAAAGTTCGATGTCCAATATGCAAGTAAGGATATCTACCTTTTTGAATTTGAGATGATGGAAATGATTCATGCAATCATTTCACGAGGACCTTGGTGTATTGATGGAGCCCTCCTTTGATCGAATCAATGAGCACAAGGTTCCACGGGATCATGAATGTAACTTCATTCCCATGTGGGATCGTGTCTATGACATCCCTTTTGCCTATCATCACAAGGAATTCAGCCGCAAGCTTGGTAACAAACTTGGATGCTTCCTTGACTATGAAGAAGAGGGGAGGCGTCTTGGAGTGCATTACCTACGTATCAAGATCCTGCACGATATCAATAATCCAGTGATGAGATATGTTACAATATCCTTTGAAGGGATTGATAGAGTCCTCCGTGTTACATATGAGCGCATGCCAGCTATCTGCTTTAGATGTGATTGTTCACCCATCAATTCAAAGATTTTCCCGAAAAACTACAGGTGACTGGAGGATTTTACCCCTATGGAACCTGGCCTAAGAGCCATGCGCATTCAAAATGTGAAGAAACAAGTCATATGACTACGACAACACATGGAAAATAGCTTGGGGTCTCATAAGAAAAAACTATTCCTCAACCCAAGTTGACGTAGGAGAAGAGGTTTCCAACGAGGGATGGTGGTTAGTTCATTGCGGTGAAAAGAGAGATCCACCACCCCATTCAAACAGCGACCAAAAACTAGTTAATAATATTGATAAGAATTTTGGGAACTCCTCTCTAAACCCGGCTACTCCTAATGATGACCAACCCCCGAGGATTATTAGAAAATGCAACCTAGACTGTCGTCCTGACGGAAGCTCGACGGATGAAGTAAAGAAGTTGCAAAATTACGGACCCTCCCAAAAGAAGGGTAAAAATTCCAAAGGGCTACATTCCTAAGGCTCTCGATCAATCTTTTCAATAACCAATTAATGAATCATGCTTGGAATAAGACTGATTCCGGATTAGACTCAGCCTCATCGTTAGCAACCCTAGTTCAAAGGGGTTGCCCACCATTATGAGTCCACAAGGATGTGGCCCCATGAAAGGTTGTGCCTTCTTTGGGATCTCTCTTTGTGTTGTGGTGCTCATGACTTGACCTTCTCGATGAATTTCATTTAGTATGGTGATCTCATAATAAGTACTTGAGCATCCATGAGACCCCAAATCGTTTCTCATGTCACTCATCATGACTCTATATAGCTGACTACTACTTTTCTTATTTTCTTTGATCTTGAACTTGCTTCTTGGTGTCTTAATGTTTTAGATGAAATTTTGTTGTTGCACTAATATTTTCCCTATGTCATAGACATATATCTCTCTCCCTTGGTGGGAGCTCCGCCCGTTCCGCCTTTTATGCCCGCCCGCCTTCCATGCCCGCCCCTCTTGATTTCTTCTCCCCTATTCTTCAGTCGCTCCTGTTTTGCATTTTCTCTGCCCCCTTTGGTATTTCACCTCTCAGTTCCCTCTACCTGAACTCTCTCCCTTGGAATCTCCTTCCTCCTTGCACAATGCAACTACCTTTACTTTAATTTTTGTCAACCTTGTTCTCACCCCTTCAATTTCAATTAGTTATGAGCATCATTACCCTTAATTGTAGAGGATTGGGAGATCCTAATTCTCATAGATGGGCCCTCCAAGTAACCAGACAGGAGGCATCGGGCTTCGTCTTTCTCTTGGAAACCAAGCTAATAAGTAGGAAATGGAAAGTCTAGATTGCTGCCTATGAAACTTCTAGAGATTCTCTGTGGACTGCATTGGGTGTAGTGGAAAACTCACCCTTTATAGGAAGCACTCGATACCGTTATATACCCATTCCTATTCTACTCATCACATTGACTTTTGGGTCGTAAAATAGCCTAGGATCAGGGTGAAGGGGTATTGGAATCTACAGTTGGTACTCTGCCGCAGATCGATGAAGGACCTAGTCACTCATCAAAGATCTTCAAGATCAACCCTTTGACCCCTGGCTTGTATTTATGAGACTTCAATGCAACAATGTTTGGATATGAAAGTAGTGGGAGAGGCGATAGGAGTAGACCCTATATGCATGCATTTCGATCCTGCCTTAGTGCCTGTGGTCTTCTAGACCTCTACTTTAGTGAAGAAATCTATACATTCACGAACCAACAAAGGGATCGATGGAGCACCAAAAGTAGATTGTACTGATTTACAGCTATGTCACAATGGATTAATCTCTTTCTAGAAGCGAGTAATGCTCACTTGAGATGGGAGAGATCCGATCATTGACCAATCAAGCTCAATTAACGGCCAATTGAAAGGTGTGGCCCCAAATTCTTCAAGTTTGATCATTCTTGGGCTAATGAACCAGCATGCAAGCTAATTGCAAGTAATATCTGGCGACATTCGAGTAAGCAAAGGGATTACATGGGAAAGATATTAAGGTGCGGC